>PVIJ01005577.1:0-101948 GCA_004024925.1 Scalopus aquaticus | reverse complement strand
AACAGTGCCGCAATGAACATACGGGTGCATGTATCCTTTCGGATTAGTGTTTTTGTATCCTTTGGGTAAATTCCCAAAAGTGGGATTGCTGGGTCGTATGGAAGCTCCATGTTTAGCAGTCTGAGGAATCGCCATACAGCTTTCCATAGTGGTTGGACCAGTTCACATTCCCACCAGCAGTGTAGAAGAGTTCCTTTTCTCCACATCCTTTCCAGCATTTGTTGTTGCCTGTATTTTTAACGCGTGCCATCCTCACAGGTGTGAGGTGGTATCTCATAGTGGTTTTGATTTGCATTTCCTTGATTATAAGTGATGTTGAGCATTTTTTCATATATCTGTTGGCCATTTGCTTTTCTTCTTTGGAGAAGTGCCTTTTGAGCTTTTCTGCCCATTTTTTGATTGGGTTATTGGCTTTTTTTTTTGTTGAGTTGTGTGAGTTCCTTGTAAATTTTTGTTATCAGTCCTTTATCAGATGTATTGTGTGCAAAGATCTTTTCCCAGTTGGTAGGGTGTCTGTTAGTTTTGGTTAATGTCTCTTTTGCTGGACAGAAGCTTTCATCTTTGAGTGATCTGAGCAAATATATGTTTTTACATATGTAAAAACATCTATTTCATTTAGAAAATTTTAATGTTTATATGCTTATTTTTTATGGTTTTCACCTCTGTTTCATTTGTTGTTTAATTTTTAGCTTATTTTAGCTATACTAACTATTGATAAAATGAAAGTCTTTTGGATGAAAATGGGGATAGCTGCCAGGTAATTAACTAAAAGTATCTGAGCATTAGTGCTTTCAGCTGTTTTGCAAGAAATAATGTTTGATAGTACTTGCGGTATTTACAACTGTAGTATATATACAGAATTTTCACTTAGTATTTCAGGAATTATTTAACTTAAGTTTACAAAGTACACCACTGCGTGAATGTCTTTCCACCATTAATATGACTCAGTAAATTGTATTCTGTCTGAATTGCCATATACTATCTATGCACATACACATGTAATAAAAGTTTGTCGACTATAAATTTTTCATATTTTTCACAAGATTAAAAATTATTTAACTTTCTAATACTAGTATTGAACATTTTTAATGTGCAATCATAGGTCTCAGTTAAATTATGGTGATGGAAAATTCTCTATTGATTATTATCCATCCTGTGTAGTACTAACATTCATATCCTGGCTTTGAAAATAGTAAAATATTTGTGTGTGTCTATAATGCATGTATGTGTATGTGTGGGTGGCTCTGTATGTATTTCTGGGTATATGTGTGTCTCTTTGTGTGTGTGTGTGTGTGTGTGTGTGTGTGTGTGTGTGTGTGTGTGTATTTTAATATTGGAATGAACTGGAATAATATAGAAGAACCATGAGACAAGTTGAAACAATACATGAAAACTGCAATTGACTATTTGAACTAATATGTTTTTCTTTATTATAGTGGAAGGAGGAGACTGGGGATATATGTATATTATGCAAATTAACAGTGAGTTAATCTGTTTTTCTAAATATCAGTGGCAATATAGCATAGTTTGCTATGAAGCAGGTCACTCTTTTAGAACGGGTACATTAATCTTATTTTTTTTTCCTAAATGCATGACAGCTAATATAGAAAAACAAAGTGCTTTTAAAGGATGGGAATTATTTTATGTTTACAAAATATGCTTGGGTAACAGTGCATTTCAAATATGCAACTTCATGAGTTTATTTGGTGTTAGCACCAGTCTGAATGAATTAATGCACTGTTCATGTGAATCTTGCATATATTTTCATTAATGCTTTAATGATCCATTGAAATACTGCCATTGCTTTAAGAAGGAATTAATTAATATTGAATGGGTTCGTTTATATTTTCCTAAATAGTTCTCTATAAAATTAGGCCATTAAAGATTTCACTTTAGCTAGTAAGTAATTAAACTCATTTTGTTGGTGACTCAGGCCTTTTATTTACTTTCCCACATAATATCGTGGGTTTAAGAGAGGAGCCACCTGTGATCTCAATGGCCCTTCTCCTGCCACTAACCCTCTTCCTCTACAGAAAACAGCAGCTGACAAATGCTGTATTTATTATCTGCCCACTGTTTTCAATTTTCAACTTTAAAAAAACAACTCAAGCTTCTAGTGTAGTAGATACTGCCTGGTTTTGGGTTTCGAGCCTGGGAAAACAAAACAGAGCAAGGGATTTTGCACACCAACCACAGTTTGTATTCAGGAGCTGATGTTTTGAGACAGAACATGTAATTTTGCAAGTGTCATGCCAATTTTGTACTTTGATTTTCTCATTGAAGTAAAGTTTACATAAAGGAAAATGCAAATATCATAGATATAGAATTTACTAACTTTAACCGAACTCTCTCATGCACTCAGGCCCCATATCAGCAATACAGCCTTACCCGTATCTCAGAATACCCCATCCTCTCCTGTCTAGTAGACTTGTCTGTAGGGTGATATCTTCTCTTTGCCTTATGTCATGTATTTTAGTACATTACATAATAAGATCACTGGCTTGTTTTGTTGTGTATTTAGATTCCATCATTTACGCTTTATTAGTGAGATTCATTCATATTTTTGCTGTTGAAACATAGTTGGGGAGTATTTAGTGTGAAACTACAGGTAGTACTGCTATAAACATCCCACTACACATCAAAAAAGTATAACTTTTGGTGAACACGTATATGCATTTCTCCTGGCTGTATTTATCTAGTGTGGTGTTCCTAGATGACAAGACATGCATTGTGAGGTGTTAGCAGATACTAACAGTTTTGTTTAAATAGTTTTGTCCAGTTTACACTTACAGTAACCACATATGACATTCCAGGCATCACTGCATCCTTAACAAAAGCAAGATATTTTCGGGCCTCCCGGGTGGTGCAGCGGTTGAGCGTTAAGCTGTGGAGCTGTCGGCAGCGGCGACACGAGTTCGAAGCCCGGCCAGGGAGAATCCCACATGGTGGGGCCGACCTCTCCTGCCTCACCCGCTGCTCCCCTCAGCAGTGTATTTATGATCTGCCTGTTCTGCTCCCCGCTCTGTCTCTGGTGAACCCTCTGGCTGCCCCCATGCCTCTGGCCTGTGCCCCAGCTTGTATGTAAAAAAAAAAAAAAAAAAAAAGCAAGGTATTTTCTATATTGTGTTTTTTACTGCCCAGATACACATTAGTGTACCTAATGATTTTAGTTTGCATATACTTGTAAGTTAAACACTTTTTCATTTGTTTATTGACTGAATGTGTCAGTTCAAGAATCATGTCCACTTCCTATTGAGTTGCCTTTTGCTTTGATTTGTAGGATTTTCTTGTGTGTTGTGGATATACTTTGAAATTTGTATTCACAATTGGTGACTTGTGTTTTTCTCAAGGTAAAGATGGAGGTTCTTTATTTTGTTTTTGTCTACTTTCAATAATTACCCTTTTCCCCCTCATTCTTCTAATCCCCATAATCTGTTTCCTTCCTGTCACCATGCTTTATGTCCCTTAGCCCTTTACCCTCCCCCCTCATTTTTAACCTCATAGCCCTCTCAGTGTTTGTGGATGCTCAATGGTTTTTGTAACTATTTTATCAATACTTTATCGAATTGTCTGCTATGTAAATGTGCAGTATTTGTTTTTATCATTTTGACTTGTTTTACTGATTCCTTCAGACTCCCTCCATTTTGTTGGAAATGGCTGCATTAAACTTTTCTTTTGATTGAATAGTATTTCAGTGTGGAAAAACCACATTGCCTTGATCCAGTTGTCTGTTAATGGACATTTCGGCTTCTTTCATGTCCTCGCCATTGTAAATAATGCTGTTATGAACATTGTGGAACATATGGTACTTTGGAATTAATATTTCTGCATGAATATTTCTACAATTACTTGATAATTTAAAAAGTGACAGTTTCTATTAAATCGTCTTTAGCTGTGGACTTCATTCTATCTAAGCTACATATTATCTCATTGTTAGTCAAAATAATTTATACTAATCACAATAATAATATTTCCTTTTAGTTACGTTATTGTGATTTAATTTCCCCTACTGGTTTTAATGCTGATTTCTCTTCCTTGAAACTTCAAGCATTTTAAAGACATTTTCTCTTTTCTTTATTGTATCAGGATTCTTGGGAAGTTATCACTGGAAAGTCTGTGTTTGTTATTCTTCTGAAAGAGAGTGTGAACCTTGATGAGAAATTGAATGTCTTCAAGGTTAGGTTCCTGCTGAAGGGAGAATAAGATGGTATATTACAGAGAATCCTAGGATTTAGAGAAAATTGTGGAGTCAATGGAGAAATTGAGCTATGTTGAAATGATTGGAGGATGCATTCCTAGAAAATCCATAAAAGCAAATTTAGGAAAGAAGACCAAGGACAACCTAGAGCGTGCTATTGGCAAAGGCAGGCTCAGTGCTGTGGTACTGGATGAGTGAGTGTATACGTACAGCATGGATGAGGCTAGTCAGGGAAATTCTGAGCACAGAAGGGCCTATTGGAGTTCAGGTAGCTCTGAACATTTCAGCCTAAAGCTAAATAGTTAGGGATGAACCCCTGAGAGAGAAAATTCCTCTCAGAAACCCAGTGAATATAAATAGCTAGATCCCCTGAAGGTGAAAACAAGGATTAACTGGCAGGCAAGGATCCACAGCTTGAAGAGTAGGGATATATTTGTAAATGGAAGAAACTGAAATTGATAGGTCTCAGGATAAACAGGATAAATACTTAAAAATATGCCAAGAGCGCTAAGCTAAGCAATGTGTTATCTTATTACAGTATATCGTCCCTGAATGTTGTTTTCTGGAATCATGGATTCAAAGGCAGTTTCTCGCCTGCCTGTTGCAAACTTTCCTTGGCACAAGCATATCTATTCACCCTCCCAAGAGCCTGCCTTCCTGTGCGTGACACTGGGGAGTAAGGACATTTACAAGGGTGCCTGTTAAATGCTGAACAACTCGAGTTGTTAGCCAATTCTTCATTCTTTGGTCTCCTTTTTGTTGGTCAATTATTGACTGTTAGCCTTGGATCTACCTTATAAGCCAGATGTTTATGGTGTTCCTCTTAGTGCCTGATTTATTCTCTATGGCTAGTCCTTTGTCAGTGAAAATATCTGCGTGTTCATTAACTGTTTATGTGACATGGTTTTTGGAATCCTCGTCACTTTAATTGCCTTCTACCTGGAAGCCTTCAGCTGTCAGTTTTCTTAAAATGTTTCAGGTGGATATTTTTTTAATAGCCTTTCACCTTGCATATGAAAGATATTTATCTTATTATTAAACAAATAAAAATTAAATAAGTGAAGAGGAAAAATGCCACAAATTGGTCTAACTAGCGCAAAATGCTAACAGTCAACTTACACCTGTGACTTAGAGCCTGCATTTCTATTTATTGCAAGTGAAGCTAAATTTAACTTTTATTTATCTTTATTCTTTTTTTTTTTTAAAGATTTAGTTTTTATTTTATACATACAAGCTGGGGTACAGGCCAGAGGTGTGGGGCGGCGAGAGGGTTCACCAGAGACAGAGCGGGGAGCAGAACAGGCAGATCAGAAATACACTGCTGAGGGGAGCAGCGGGTGAGGCAGGAGAGGTCTGCTGCACCATGTGGGATTCTCCCTGGCCGGGCGTTGAACTCGCGTCACCGGAGCCGACAGCTCCACAGCACAGCGCTTAACCGCTGCGCCACCAGGGAGGCCGTATTTATCTTTATTCTTATTTCACCTTAAAGCAATTTTTTTGAATCACTGTTGGCCTAGTTTATGTGTTAAAATACATTCAGATCTTTTTTTGCATTTACCACAGCAGTCTTAGGCCCCCTTTGCTTATAATTGTTTAATTTTTTAAAACTAAATTAAAATTTAGTAATTTCTGAACTTAAGCTCCATTTTGTTTGAACGTACCAGGAAAGTGATTTTGAATCTTGAATCTTATTTTTTTTATAGAAGTGTTATTTGATATTTGTAAAACAAAGTGTTTTGTACTTTCTCTAAGTTGGTGGTCTCAAATGTCACTTAGGATCGTCTTATATCATTAGAAATATCTGTACAGAATGACATCAATCCACTAATCAGAGTTGGGTTGAAATGTTTAGTTAAAAGTGACTCTTAAAAAGATGGACAGTTACCTAATTGACAGCTTCACATTTTCTCTGCAAGAATGCCATAGTTGTCAAAGGCCCAGCTGGAATCCACATTATCTGTAGCCATCCCCTGATAAATCAAGCAGTCAATCCTGTTCATAAAAGACCTGAGTTGTACAGTCCTTACTGGCGCCTAGCAGATATGGTTCTTATTTTATATGGTCGAAGTATTTGTTTTTTCAACCTTTTCTTACCGTTCCGTAGTACAAGATTCTTCAATTTTGTGTGTCTGTAAATAAAATTATATTAATTGAAGAAATTTTATTTACCCATTGCTGTCTTTTCTCCTTCTTATAAGCATTATTTTGTAAATATGTCTAATTGTGACTATGAGATGACAGTATTTGTTGTTTATAGATTTGTAGATTTGTAGACCTCATTCACAGAGGTCTAAAGCCATCAGCTACTTCGAAAATAGTAACACTAAATTTAGCATCTCTAAACTGATTTAATCCATATGTTACCTTGTGATTGCAAGTACTATTTACATTGTTGAGAGAAAGGTAGACATAGAATAGATGTATCTTTGCACAGATTGTCGTGAACAATTCTTTCTTCTGATTATGGCTGGAAGGGCTATTGGTAGAGAAGAAAAAAGAAAATATGTAATCCCCTTAGTTTTTAAAGGGAGAATCCATTTATTCTTGATGGCTAATAAAATGAAACTCAGCAGGAATACACTTTGTTTTGAGAATCAGCCATTTCTTCATTATTTTCTCTAAGTTGCATCTTTCCTCTAACTTTAAAAGCTTGAGTATTACTGAAAAAAACTGATCCTAAAATCCTGTCATAGCATCTTCATAACCCATAAAATCTTCCTGAATTTCAGCTGCATCAGCCAATGGAGAATTTTGTGTTTACTAGTTGAACTTAACATTTCTTTTCACTGTTTTTTAGCATTTTATGGAATAAATCTTTAATTAAACTCACAAAAGGAGAGACAAAATGGGATATAAAATTTTTTGTGAAGATGAGACATGTGAATTAGTATTTAGAATTTTGTTTCCTTAGTTTAATGTGTTAGAACCACGTATCGGTTAACATACCTTAGGGAAAAACAAGTGTGAAGTAGTTCTAAGTACAATTCTAAATACAATTGTACAGTTTACATTTATTATTTTCCTGCTGTGATTAGATAATTAGTAAGGTACTTTGTGTTTAGGTGAATTTTCATTAGAAAAGCAGTAGAATTAAATTGAAATGGCAAAAGTGCCACTTATTTCTTCTCTGCTTAAAGTGTTGATTTCTTCATGCCAGTCTTCGAGGATGAACTCAGCATGTGTTCTCACATAATTTAACTTTTATTTCTTATAATTAAATCTGAACATATATTGAAATCTAGCTACCTAGCTATTTTAAATTAAGGATATTTCTAACAATTACAAATGAACATGACCAATTTTAATAAACTAAAAAGGTTACCCATTGTTACTTATTAATTCAGTGTACGATAATAAGTGAGGAATCCCTCAGAAGAAAAGGGCAAATTTGCTTCTCACTCAGAGGTAACACTTAATTTCTGGGGGAAAAACATGCTTTTTCAATGGATTTTTTTTAGGATGATAGAATGACAATTTGCAGATATTTTATATCTGCTGTTACTCTATGCAAAATGGGAGGTGGACAAGAAGTTGACTCTTTTAAATGCCCATTTAAAAGAAACTTGGCGGTTGAGTTGGAGAGATTCTCTAATACAGATAAATAAAGAATGAGAGAGGAAAAGAGGGCTAAATATGATGAAAAAACAGTATGTCTTAGTAGCATTGGGAGAAGGGATTGGCATTATTAGGGCTGACACAGAAGCGGTATTTAATAAATTTGTGTGAATGACTGAATGAATGAGTTCTGTGATAAAGTGTTAGTGAAGATTGTGGTCTCCAGAAAATAACAGAATAAGAACATCTGAAATGGAATTGTAAAATGTTCAATAAATGAAGATATAGATTGTATTTTGAGGGAAATAGTGACAAAATTAACAGATTTTGAGGAGGATCAAAAGCGCTATCCAGAGTCCAGGTAAAAGCACAGATAGAAGAACCAGCCCATAAATTCTGACCTGGAACAAAGGAGACTTAGTTCCATTACTTCAGTTACTCTGTGCAGCCAGTTGTGTGTCTTTTTTTGGAATGATACTGAATTTTGCTAATGTTGCTTCTAGTTAGCATTTGTATTTGAACATAATGTAGTATAGGTCAGACCGCAGGTGAAAGAATATACTAGGTTTTTTTTATCTCCATTATCTCTAAGCCACCCCTGCTTTGACATGCTAATGAGGTAAAAGTATGTGAAAACACTAGACCATTAGGGCACATTTTAAATGAGCAGGCTGAGTCCACACTCTTTATATCTTAATTGTTGAGCAGAAACTGAAAATATAGTCATACTGAAAACTATACATATTTTAAAATTTCCCATCAGTACTTCCGAAAACACAAAACAATTATAAAAGATTTCATAATATTTAAATAAATTCATAATTTCATAATATCCACAGAAATATTTTCATACATACAAATTTCATAATATTTAAATAAATAATTTATGACCACACTTGGTTGGAAACTGGATACTCATGTATTCAGTCTTTTACATCCCTAATAATCTTCGAAATATATAAATTCCCCCCCACAATCTAGAAACATATTGAAAATATAAGAAATCCTTTTACCTTCTTAAAAGACTCTATATATATATTCATCTAGAAAATCAGGAAAATAAATTTTCCACCAAAATAAACTAACACATTATATAGTACATTATGTCAGTTGTAACGTATTTATGACACTCCTGTTAAATCAAGACATTAATTAAATAAGCATATTTAATCACAATTGAACATGGTTGCATTTCTTCATTAAATAACAAAAATCAACTGAGTATATTGTAAAGATCTTATGGTTTTATTTTGTGATGTATGAATAGGATAACATGTAATCTGGAAGGTACAAAGGAATTTCAGAGAGTGGTCCAGTTTGAGGGGGCATGCAAAAGGAAGTTGTACTGGGCATTTGCTGATTGATAAAAGTGGAAGCAATTTCCTGATAGAGAATTAATGGAAGTCCTGGAATTTGTCAGGAAACTTGTGCCAAGCAGGCCAGGGCTGATTGGTTGACCTTGTGCTGAGCTGGACAGCCCTGATTGGCTGACTTTGTGCTAAGCAGGCTAGCCCTGATTGGTTGGTATAGGACTCCCTTTTCTGGGAGAAGGAGCATGTAAGTCTTGATTTGCCAACCTGGGGCTTAGGTTGAACAGCTTGATCTTGGGCCTAATGTGGTAACTTTAAAAATCCAAAGATGCAGATAATTAAAAAATCAAATTAAAAGTGATTTTATAAGAAAAATGAACGTTGGGTCGACAGTCTAAGAGGTTTAAAATACTGTGAGTGCTAATTAATTTTCTCTTGTATTAGCACAAGCAGAAAACAGATGTTTAATGAGAAAAAAATATGTATATGTATCAAAGACAGAGGATTTCTAAGGAAATTAACATGATACATCTCAAAGTGAGAAGGGAGGGAGAGATTAAATTTTAAATATAATCTTGGCAAAAATGCATGGGATTATGTGGAAAATAGAGGACTCAGTACAATTAAAAAGGAATTTCTTTTTTTCCACCTTGGAGAAGAAAGACAGAGGGTTGGTGCTAGTTAGATTGCTCATGGGGTAATTAGAAAATGATTTACAGAGAAGTTGTTTAATTTTAACCTTATTGAAAAGGATTGTCAAGTTTGTAAGAAAAAGGTGTGTTATTCTCAGGCTGACTGCATACACAAGTTTGAAGCAGTTCATAGATAACAGTATATGTTATTTATTAAGACCTTGAAAGTGTTGTCATGAAATAAGTAATAGAAATTGAGCACTCAGTTCAGCAGTAGAAATAGATTTAGGGATGTTTAATATCACAGCAAAGGGAAGAGGGCTGCAGAAACGCTGGCGAGCTTTAGACAACTTGAGCTGATAACTTGAAGGACAGTCTTGTTAAATTGTCTCCTATGGGGTCTCCCTGGTGGCTCAGGGAGTTGAGTCTCAGTACTATGAGGCTCTGGCAGCCACTGCAGCATGAGTTCGATCCCTGGCCAGCAGGGACCCACATGGTGCAGCAGACCTCTCCTGTCTCCCCCGCTTCTCCCCTTAGCAGTATATTTCCGTAGAGCCGCCTGTTCTGTTCTTCACTCTATCTCTGGTGAGTCTTCTCACCCTCCTGCCCCCACACCTCTGGCCTACACCCAGCTCTTGTATGCATACATATGTATATTAATCTTTAAAAAAGTAAATTGTCTTCTATGGCTTCAAGTTGTACAAGTTCACTCTGCATTTGAGGTTTAGCTCAATATTGTCACTATGCATTAGGAAATCTGCAGACAAGGTATGCATTTGCAAGGGAGATCTACTTTTTGCACTTTGCTGTCTCATTAAGGAAATAAGATAAGAGCGGCCAACCCACAATTATAACTGTATTTTTCATTAGACTGTGCCTTGGACTGTGACTTTTGGTATTCTATCATGTGTCACCTTAAAGGTCATGCCAATAACATTGTGAGCAAAACCAATAAGACGACTCTCTACTAAGGTTAGTGCTGTTTAAAACTGAAAAGCTTTATTTATTTTAGGGAATTAAAAGAAAGTGAAATCAGAGCATCCTGGAATGTTAGAGCCAAAAGGCCCCTCAGAGGCAATTGAGTTCAATTGTGTAACAGATGAAAAAAAATTGAAGCTCAAAGAGGTTAAGTGACTAGTCCAAGGTCACAAAGCTCTTGAGTAGCAGGATTTGTTCTAGAAGCCATGCTTTCTATTCTCCATTCTAAGTCCTTATCACTGTGCCAAGCTACTTCTAATGTAAAATGTCATAGCTTCTCATGTATTAAATCATGTTTAAAAAAAAGTCAACAATAAAGGCTATGGTTTGGCTTTTATATTTCCTATTCCAAAGTGTTACGATTTTAAGAACTCAAAAAATCAGTAGGCCTGTGGGAAAGAGTTTGAGGACATAGTGGCCCCAGCACATTCAATAATTAATTTGATAATCTGCTAGATGGGGGACCATATGCTTTGAACTCAGAGAGAATGCTTAGCTGGGTAGAGAGTTTCTGCCTCCATTTGCTTACTGTCTAATAAGGAAAGTGATCCCTTGCGCACCTTTAAGACACTGTTCATGAAGAACTGCAAGGTAAAGCATGGTGCATTCCATAAAAGTTGCTGATCCTGTTGGATTCCATGTTGGCAAAAGGGGTTAAGTCTCAGCCTATGAAGCTATCAGCAGCCACTGCAGCATGAGTTCGATCCCCAGCCAGGGAGCTGACCCACATGGTGCAGAGACCTCTCCTGTCTCGCCCGCTGCTCCCCTCAGCAGTGTATCTCAGTCAGTCCACCTGTTCTTTTCCCCACTCTGTCTCTGGTGAATCCTCTGACCCCCCATGCCTCAGGCCTGCACCCCAGCTCTTGTATGCATAAAAAAATAAATATTTTTTTTAAAAGTTGCTGATCATATTCTACAGTCATTCAAAGGAGGGAGATTATGTGCTCTTGGAGGTATAGGGAAGCTTGACTGGCAAAGGGTCATTTGTTCTGGTCATTGGCGGTAGCAAGGATTCAGAGACATGATAAAGAGTTTGACAGCAAGCTTAGGGAACAGGAGACCCAAGAATTGCAAACCATCAAGAACTGGTTAAACTGGGACTGGGAAACTAGAACTAGAACCGAATTCTTGGTGCCAGTGTCACCTTATGGTATTCAAATGCCTCTTCTTCAACAGCAACAAGTAACATTCCTTAGCTCTTCCTGTCTAAACATCCTCTCACATTCTCTCATTTGACTCTTTCCATGACCCTGTTCAGTAGGGACTGTGGCTGAGCTCATTGATATGTAATTTAACTGTATTTCTTCGGTTGGGTGAAGGTTGCACAGGTCGGTAGAAGGTGGCAGGACCGAGCTTCTAACCCACCTCAGTACCATTCCAAAACTCTGTCTTTACCCTTTGTGTTATTTATCGTCTCACCGTAATGTAATTAGGTACATTTTGGTCGTGTATATGAGATTGGGGATAAAGTCCAGGCACGCAACAACCAGAAGTGAAGAGAAAGTGTTCTGGTCATGTTCAAAGCGAGAGTTTACGTGAAAATTTCAGCTCCCAAGCCAGACGACTCAGCCATCACAGTATCTTTGCAGAGACTGCTGGATCAGATACCCGAGCACCTTCTGCGGGCTTGGCCTTGGGGTTACATCCTGTGGGAGTCCAGAGCATAGCCAGGCGGGAACTTGCAGGGCTGGGGGTCGTCTCAGTTGTGGGTCTGCTCTACCATCTTCTCTTCCAAAGTCAACCTGTGCACTGACCTGGGTTTCCCCCAAAACCACACGGAGAGGGAGAGTGGAGTTCAGAAAAGCTGGAGCTCAGAGAGCAAAGGGGAAGCTGGGCGCTCCCTGGCCGGGCTGCTTTTCACTTTGCAGTGCTGAGACTTAACCCCTTGTACCACCAGGGATGCCCCGGGGTTGTGTCTTTTATTTACGGTTTTTGTTTCTGCCTGGCACATGGTATAGTAACTCAGAGAGCACTCAACAACTCATTGAGTTAATAGAGAATCCTCCCAATTTATTTTTTTCAGTTATTTTTTCAGTGTTTTGATTTATAGAGAACTATAGAAATATAGACCAGAACCATGTTCTCATCAAGAATTCCTGTAAAACTGTTGATCAGGGACAGTGCAAATTGCACACCCCACCAATTTGAAGATAAATATATTTTTCCTTTTCCTAAAGTCAAATGTAAATGCTAATTAACAGTTTAGTTGTGAACAGTGCCCTAGGGTTATTGCCTTCTTTGGTAAGATAAATGAAGAGACATTTTAAAGTCAGCTGGATTTTTAAAACTTAAAAGTTTAATTGTGTTTCTAATAATTTTATTTTATTTTAATGGACTTGGACATTTATTCAACATGCTGGGGAAAAATGGCATTAGAAAACACCAAAATTAGGCCCTGCTGTAGCCGAGTAATTTATTTGGCCATTATCTGCGTCATAAAAACAGTGCATGGCAGTAATGTGGATATAATGACTTAGAAGTTATCATTATACATGTGTGTCAGTCTCCTGACTCAGGAGGGGTGTATGTGCGGTGCGTATTGTGGTGTTTCTGACTCTTAAATGCAGTGACCACTTATGTCGATGACTTTTTGATATTCATTCATATGTTACTATACTCTTCTATACTGTACTATTCTGTACTAGACTAGACTATTCTATTCTAGACTAGACTATTCTATACTGTGCTACTCTATGCTATCCTATGCTATACTATACTGTTATGCTATTATATACTATACTATTCTGTACTACACTATTCTGTACTATACTATTCTATACTATTCTGTACTGTACTATACTATATTGTACTATTCTATGCTATACTATTCTGTACTATATCATTCTGTACTATACTACTCTGTACTATACTATTCTGTCCTATCCTATTCTATACTATGCTATTCTATGTTATTCTTTACTATACTATTCTGTACTATACCATACTATGCTTCACTATTCTGTGCTATACTATTCTATACTATACTATTCTGTACTACACTATTCTGTACTATACTATTCTATACTATTCTGTACTGTACTATACTATATTGTACTATTCTATGCTATACTATTCTGTACTATATCATTCTGTACTATACTACTCTGTACTATACTATTCTGTCCTATCCTATTCTATACTATGCTATTCTATGTTATTCTTTACTATATGATTCTGTACTATACTATACTATGCTGCACTATTCTGTGCTATACTATTCTATACTATACTATTCTGTACTATACTATACTATTCTATGCTACACTATTCTATACTATACTATGCTGTTCTATGATATGCTGTTCTATGATGTGCTATGCTATGCTATTCTGTACTAAACTATTCTGTACTATACTATCCTATTCTATCCTATTCTATACTGTGCTATTCTTTACTATACTATTCTGTACTATGCTATTCTATACTATACTATACTAATCTATGCTATTCCATGCTATACTATTCTATATTATACTATGCTATTCTATGCTATGCTATTCTATGCTTTACTATACTATACTATACTGTACTATTCTATGCTATACTATTCTATACTATACTATAGTCAGATTACCTCCATTTTGCAACAACAGCAAACCCCACCCCAGACTGAAAATTAGGAAGAAGTGAAATTAGACTCTAACCACCCTGTGTCTTTTCTTCTCTCTACCCCTTTCTGTTAACTGGTTCCACCTACATTCCTGGAACTTGGAAACTGCTTGTGTTTGTGTTACATCCTCATAGAATTATCTGTCTGCCTCTGGGGTTAATAGTGGCATCAAAACAAATGTCTGCTGATGGCGGAGAAACCCCCTGGGAGTGCCACACACCTGACTCCCGTCACTGGCAGCCTGGGGCCTTCTCAGACCTGGGCAGGAGAAGCCTGCACCTCCCTGGTGTTCCTTTGCTCCTTAAAATTCTCAGCACTCCTGCCCTTCAGGAAGCTGGGTTTTGGAGGTGCTTTTCCTGCTGATGCCCTTAAAGGCCATCCCCCAAAACTCTTCCCTGTGAAGGCATTTCTCGTGGCTTGGAGTTGGCTTTATGGGCATGAGCAAAAGACCCATCCATGTTCATCATTGACAAAACCACCATGGAACTATTGAGAGGGGTTTAAGAAAATTTTGTTTTTAATTTCTAAAGAGAACTACAAATACATATTTTTGTAATTTTCATATCCAAAGAAGCAAGATGCAAACTAAAGCATGTTAAATATGTGGATATAAAATATATATCAGTGTAGATTGGGCTCCGAAAGCAGTCCTTATTCAGTGAATACCTTTATGGTTCAAATAAAGGTGGAAACTCTTCAGAAAAACAGACTCTAATAAGAAGTATCCCTCAACTTGCTTGGGTTCTAGTGACATTGCAATAGCTTAATACAAACAAAACCAATTCAGAAGGACGTCACTATTTCAGAAGTCTGTCATGAGAGGAATATCCATCCGCCTGCCCCCATCTCTGAACCTTTTCCTCAGAATGTATTGCTAGGTCTTCTGCTTTTAGGGGAGCTGATTGCCCAGTGACGTATTGAGAATGGGGTCTTTACGTTCTCTTTGTGACTATTTTGTGAAGACCCAAGTGCAGAGCGATGCAGGCAGTTAATCCGTTCACTGCGCGTACTTGGCTTCCCCAGTCTGCTGCAGAGATGGGGAGCCAGCGGCCATATTGGAAGTGAGAGAAAAGTCAGTGGAGTGTGCGCAGCAAGTTATTGAAGCAAAGCAATTCTTTACTTGCAGCGAGCAGCGAGGCAGCACAGCTCCCGTGGTCAGAGCGGACTGGAAGAGCCGCCACATTTGGGAGGCTGCTGCTTTTTGTTGGGGTCTGTGTTAGTCTTTGTTTCCACTCTTGAGGGGCGTTATCTAGGGACAGTTCTGCATTTTTGTTTCTTTGGCGCTGCTGGTCACTGGCCTTGGGCTGTTGCCGTCTGGACATCGGAACCACCAACTCCCTGAGGCCCTCGCTTTTCTGTCTTCCCCTGCAGCTGCCTCCTGAGCTCTGTCATTCTCGTGCTCAAAGCAGCTTATAAACCTGCACGGGATCAGCACCCCCAGATGCTGCCAACAGTCCTTGCTATTTGCTGCTGCAGTGTCTACGTCCTTATAAGAAACATCAGCATGCTCTGAGTACAGTGTTCTCTGGTTGGTGCTTCTGGGCATAGCCTATTCTGTAATAAATCAGTCTTCATGTTCTGAATGTAGCATTCCACATTTTCATGCACACCTTCAAAAAGATCCACTGCACAAAGGAATAGGCAAAACTAAATAAAGTGATCCCTCGAACTCTGATGGCAGAGCTGACGCTACCAGAAGACGAAGGTGGGGGAAGGGTATAAACAGGGGCAGGGACCCAAGGACTGTGGGTGTTTGTGGTGGGGCGGGGTGTGGTGTGGAACAGACACCTGAGGAGGTATCATTCTATTTCCCTATGGCATATGCAGTGTTGTAAGCCAATGCTAATGCAATAAAATAATAACACAACTCACAGAAATAAAGAAAATTTGAACTCCACGTAGGTTGAAGAAGAGAGATGGAGAAAATGTGAATGTGTCCCTGGAGTGCAAGTGGCAGGAATTACACATACACCACGTGTCTGAAGCACCATAAGCCTCCATAGCCCTGGTATCGAAAAAATTCCTTGATATCTCTTATGCTGAAGTTCTACTGGAGATAAATTATTTTAATTTGAAAAAAAAATCCACTGCATGGCAAGTATTTCCCAGGTACTTGTGGGCTCTGAGGAGGCGTCAGAGAAAAATATGGAGTTTACACTTTTGCTCTGTGGTGTTTTTAGCTTATTTATATGCTCTTAATTTCAACTTTTAGAGCAGGGTATTCTTTGTAAAAGTAAGATCCTTCACAAATCCAAATGACTTTCCTATAAACACAATGGTTTAAAATAGTGGTTCACTAGAGACCATTTAACCTCGCAGAAGGGTAATATTTATTCTAAATTTGAAGAGAAGCAAGGGTAGAAAGGAAGCCATTCGTACTGAAAGAAAAAAATCCATTCCAGTGAAATCAACCCCCTTTGGCCTGAGCATTTGGAAGGGTAACTTCTCTTATCAAGATAATGGCAGAGGGTGGGAGTTAATCTCTAAGAAAATTCTTACCACACTCTTTGCATAGAGCGTGGCTTTCAGACTGCAGAGTTGGATTTAAATGAAGGGTGGGTGGTAGTTAGGGAGGATAAGACAAGGATGCAGAAGTGACTGTCACTTGGCCCTACAGGTAACTCTCTTTATAAACTTATTGTAAACTTCTGCCTCTGAGAACAGCAAGTGTTTTTCAAGAATTTGTAGGCTCAGAGGAGGTGTCAGAGAACAAAGTGAAGAACAGCAAAATAAATGGATGAGCGTGGGACCTCCCTGGGGCCACAGGGGTTAATTCTCAGCACTGTGAAGCTATCCACAACCACTGTAGCACGAGTTCAATCCCTGGCCAGGGAGCTTCCCACATGGTGCAGCAGACCCCTCCTATCTCACCCGCTGCTCCCCTCAGCAGTGCATTTCAGTCAATCCGCCTGTTTCTGCTGAATCCTCTCAGCCCCCACACCTCTGGCCTACACCCCAGTTCTTGTGTGCAAAAATAAATAAATCTTTAAAAAAAAAATGGATGAGCCTGCCTAGCTGGTTGATTCTCTAGTTTCTATCGCTGAGTACTCTGGCCTGGGTATCTTTCTCTCTGCTAACACGTGGCACCCTTTTGCTTAGTACTCTTGGTTCATGCTTTTGAGAAGGCCTTAATCCCAGTGTGTACAGCCGGTCCTTGGGTGACATAGTCTCCTTCCATGTCCTTTTACAAAATTGATGAGAAACAAAATGTCTGTTATCTCCCAGGGGCCACTGTCTGTGTGAAGTTTGCAGTTTCTTTCTGTGTCTAAGTGGATTTTCTCCCCGTATTCGGGTTTCCTTCCAGTATTCAGGTTTCCTCCCCCATGCCAAAGATCTGCCCCTAAGTCTTATTGGTGTGTGGAAATTGTCTCAGTTGCAGTGAGTAGGGGGCACGTGTGAGTGCACCCCAGAGTGGAAAGGCATCCGATCAAGAGAAGGATTCCACCTCGTGCCCTGAACTGCAGGGAACACTTGAGTCCCCCTGGACAAGAAACTGGAATAAGAGTTTGCAAACAAATGTGTGAATGCAAAGGCATGTTTAATAATAGACGCGTCTTGGTTCTTTCTCAAGAAGTTTGTTAATGTATTTGTGACCAGAAATATACCATCAGGACTTCACTTTTGTTTATCTAAATCAACCTGTGTTGAAACTGGTTACATTATATATGATTTTGCTTAACATAACAGTTTCCAAAACCCTTTCCAGGACATTAAGTGAGGACTTACTGTACTAGGGAAGTAGGAAGAACAGATGCAATCAGACAACTTTTATAGAACAATGTAATTGTTACATTGAGGATTGTACAATGTAATTGCTATATTGGTGTATTTACAATATACAGTGACTCAATTAACCCTTGGTGTTAAGAGGAGAGACAGGGAGAGTATACGGTCATTGGGAAATTTTCCACTAAAAAGTGTTCATGTTGAGCCTTGAAATAATATCTGGAATATTTACATCAGACACCTTGGGGAGTTACATCAAATGTCCTTGAAGAAGGACGTTCCAAGCAGAATAAACAGTCAGCCATGGACAGGTGGACAGGGAACCCAAAGGCTCGTTCAGGAAATGAAGCAGGTTTCGTGTCAATGGTGTGTGGGCAATGGAGTCCCAGAATGTGAAAGGGAAGCTGTGTTCTGAGGGTCTTCATATTTCATCTCTGACATCTGGATTTGCACACTTACCACAGTCAGAATGATTTGGTTTAAGATTTTTTTTCCAGAATTTTCTTAAAAGCAAATGCAGAAAGGAGTCACAAATGGGATCAGACAGAAAATGATATTTTCAAGAATTACCACAATCCATTAACTCTGAAATATTCACTGTGCTGTCTTTGGAGCTCAGCCCTGATCCCCGCCCACGTAGCCCTGTGCTTCCCTTCTCCACCTCCCATTCACATTCATATCCTTTCTCTCCCACATACTCCCAAGTATCTATTACTACTCCTTGGCAATATGGGGGTTCCCCTAAGTGAGGGCTGAGAGAGTCCTCACCTGGACAGTTCTGGTGGGGCAGTTCATTTCATTGCTACCCCCCTCCATAATTCTGTAGGACACCTCCAGCCCCAGATGTTTGGGTATTTGACTGTAAAGTTGTAGAGGAAAACTATCTATGAATTTTTTAAACAAATCCAGCCTATGCCATTTTCCACGCTATACCCATGAAGTCTAGTTCTTATTTTGTTTGTTTGTTTGTTTGTATGGCTGGCTTATGCACACATGCATATTAGAAACTTCGATTCAATCAGTATAGTACAATTAATACCTCCTAATTCTAGAAAATCTTTCAACAGTTCACTGGCCTTGGTACTATAATACTATATTTTGTTAATGCTAATACTATAATTTGTTAAAAATGTATTTAAGGGGCCTCCCTGGTGGCGCAGCGGTTAAGTGCTGCGCTGTGGAGCTGTCGGCAGCAGCGACGCGAGTTCGACGCCCGGCCAGTGAGAATCCCACATGCCGTGGCAGACCTCTCCTGCCTGGCCCGCTGCTCCCCTCAGCAGTGTATTTCTGATCTGCCTGTTCTGCTCCCCACTCTGTCTCTGGTGAACCCTCTCGCCGCTCCACGCCTCTGGCCTGTACCCCAGCTTGTATGTATAAATAAAATAAATAAATAAATAAATAAATAAATAAAATGTATTTAAAACATACTTTTAGTTACAGGTTTATTATGGGATTCATTTTATTTATTTATTTATTTTTAAAGATTTATTTCTTTGTGCATACAAGCTGGGGTACAGTCCAGAGGCGTGGGGCGGCGAGAGGGTCCGCCAGAGACAGAGTGGGGAGCAGAACAGGCAGATCAGAAATACACTGCTGAGGGGAGCAGCGGGGTCGAGGCAGGAGAGGTCTGCCGCACCATGTGGGATTCTCCCCGGCTGGGCGTCGAACTTGTAGTATCGTGCGCGCTGCCAACAGCTCCACAGCGCAGCGCTCAACCGCTGCGCCACCAGGGAGGCCCTGTGGGCTTCATTTTAATGTGTGCTGTATATCATTAAAAGGGAAAATTTAAAATCTGTTTTGTTAAGCCAAGTTTCACCACTGTCTATCACATTGTTACCTTTTAAAATGTATTTATACACTTAAGGAAGAGTGTTTTGAATATGAACAAAGACTAAAGATAATACCTTGAAACTCATATGGTATTTCTTCCTCATAATAATCACAAACTTATTGAGCAAAAAGAAATTGAATGAAATATTCCATGAAAAGTTGTTCTTTAAAAATTATTTAAACTTCAGCTTTTGAAGGCTTTTTCCTGAATATTGAAACTTCTGTATATAATCTCTCACCCTCTAAAGTTCCAGAAAAATTTAGAAAGAAAACACAGTTAATAAAGTTCAGGTCAGCATGGAGCTAGCATATACCTGTCCCATAAACTCTCTAAGATGTGTTCAGTCTAATTGGACATTTTTTCAATATAATTGTTTGAATTATCTCCTCTAATGCCATGTTTGCTCTTGTTCCATAATAAAGAGCAGAGCAGGAGGAGATTTAACGTTCAAGCTGTCATGTCCTTCTTTTCTTTCTAACATATCTCCATGCAACCTACATTCTCCTATTGGGAATCATTTTCTCTAATCATCTCAGAATTCCTTGCACTCTCTGCAAGACATTTTTTCAGATTGACTATACATAACAGAAAACCAAAACCAAAAGTAGCTTCAACACAAATTAATTGATTCTCCCATGGAAAAGAAGTGCAGAGAATGAGCTGCCGTGCTACTATGCTAGATCTACACATCTGTGGGACACCACATGCCTTGTATCTTTCTGTTCATAGTTCCAGGGATGCTAGTGTTTCATGCAGGCACCTGAGTTCCAAGCAAAGCCAAGGAAAGGTAGATGGGAAATGGGGTCTCTAGCTACTTGTCTGATCCCCTTTCAAAAGCCTTTCCTGAAATCCTCTACCCAACATTCACTTCTATGTGATTGGCTAGAGCACAGTCATAGCCATACATTAATATATGGGGTTCCAGGTAGCATTGCCATGTAGCTGGACACATTGCTATGTCCCTACACTGTGGCAATTTTATTAGTTATAAAGCAAACGAGAATGGGATTTAATAGATCCAAGCCATATAGCTCCATCATTTAATTTCAATTTTACCCTTTGAAGATACCTGGTTACCTAACTTTAACTTATCAGCATGTGTGTGTGGTGTTGGGATGGGAAACACACACTCTTCCTTCCTTTTCTGTCTATTTTTTTGCCCCCAGCAACAAAAAGGAGTTTTATTGTAAGGGTTTGGGAAATACAGTTAGTTATATGGAGACAGGCCTTGGAAGAAAGGCTTCTGTCTTTCATAGTTGCTCCTTTTCCTCTGTTCTTCCAGCCCCGCTTTTATTTATTTGTATAATTAACTTGTAATACAATATATTAATCCTTAATAAATATTAAAAGCATTTTAGATACACATTCCTTTTCTTAGTTTTTCCATACCTGTACCATATATTAAGTAGTCCATGACTATGGCAAGATTTAAAGTGCCATTTTTGTTTATATAGTTGCCTCTTTTGAAGCATAATTAATGAATGATTAATGAAGTGATTCTCTATTTCTCAGTGATCAGAGTAAGCTGTTTTAATCGTAGACTTATATAGAGTTTGGGTTAACAAAAATTCTATAAGTTTTGGCAACTATTTCTTAGGCATTATTATTTACTCACCTATGTGAACTTCAAATTTTGATGATTTTGTTACAAACAATAGTAAAGACTATTTTGATTTTGACTGGAATAGCATTGGATTTTTAGATGAACTTGGGTATAATTAGATCTTCAAAAGTTTGGGTCTTCCTTTTGAGGAACACAATGTAGTATTCAATTTTTTTATAGTGTTTATGTTCCCAGTAAGTTTGATGTGATCCTAAGGTAGCTCCTGTATTAATATTTTCCATTAGTTTACATCTCAGTACGGTCCTGTTTTTATTGGTATGTTGAACAGATACTCGTTTTGCCATAACTTAAAATGGTGATCATTGGCATCTAAGAAAGCTATTGATTTTTGTTCATTTAGCTTGCATTCATTATATTATAGAACACTTACTTCTCAGAACTGTTCTCAGAATTTTTCTCAGAATTGTTGTCAGTTTGTTTGCCTACAATTTATAAGAAAGCAATATTACCTGCAAATTTTAATTCATGCTTTTCCTTACACCATTGAATTGGGTATAATTTCCAATACAATATTGAAAAAAGTGTTAACAGTATGTATTTTTGCCTTGGCTCCATTTTAATGTTAACTGCTAAAAATATGGCTTAGGTAAATTTCTTGGCAGGTTATAACATAGCCTTGTATTTCTAGCTTGCTAACCTTTTATTTTAATTAATTAATAATGGCTGTTGAATTTGCTCAAATGATTTCTCACCATCCATTAAGAAGATCATGTTTTTTTTTTTCTATTTTAATCTATTATAGTACTTGTTATATTAAATCTCATAATGTTGAATAATCCTTTCATTTCTTAGATGACATCTCCCAGCTCATGATGTATCTTTCTTTTACTACTCAGCTAAATCCTATTTATTAATATTTTATTCATCTATTTTGTACAAAAGTGAGTTTAATCCAAACTCTCTTGTACTTAATTCTACTGGTTTGTTTGCAGAATTTTGGGTTTGAAGTTTCCAGCTTTTTAAATATTTTTAAGTCTAACAATTAAATGACATATGAAAAATGTATATTACAAACAAACCTAGTACTAATTGACTAGATTTGAATTATTTAATTATTAGTTTAGGTCATCTACAATTTTTAGTGGAATTTATTGATTTATGTTTCCTAGATCTATGTTTGAAATTTACTTAAATATTCAAGTACAAACGAGTATATTTAAATTAGTATAAACTTTCCATTTTGTTATAGTTTACATTACTTCCCAACCTGGTATTACAGACTTATTAAAATTATAGTGTGATTTATTTTCATCCTTTTTCAGTGACCAAACAAGCAAGGGATATTTTATTATTTGAAAGAAGCAGTTTATTTTATTGATAACTGTTATTTTATGCTTATTTCAGCTTTTATCTTTATCAATTTCTTTCATATTTTGATTGTTAATTATTTGTATTTCTTTGTGAATTCTCATGTCATTTTAATATATTTGGTTTCCTTTAAACATTCATTTTAGGCTGACAGCTTTTCTTTTATATACTTCTATGTACGTATTCTATAGGTAGCATTTCCCATATTGTTCATTTATAGATATATAATCATTCCAGGGCTTAATTTTACTTATTGAGTCAATTGAGTCAATATTGTTTACAGTCTTGTATATGACTTAGAGATATTGGATCACACCCTTCAGGTGTGTTTACCACACCCACCCACACCAAGGCCCCCATAATCCTGCCCCCCCAGTTCATTGTGCCCCTCCACGCTCTCCTCTCTAACTCCTCACCCACCTCTCATGGTCTCAGTTCTACCATTTGTTTTCTAAGGTGTGTTATTGGGTGGATTTATGTGGCCATTTGTTCTGGTTTTCTGTATTCCACATGCAAGCACCATCTGATATTTGTCTGTCTCCTGACTTCACTTAGCTTAATACCCACACGTTCCATCCATGTTGCTGAAAAAGGCAAGAGTTTACCTTGTTTTAATAACTGAGTAGTATACTACTCAGTGGGACACTACTCAGATGTAGACCGCATCTTCCCAATCCACTTACCAGTTTTGGACACTTAGGTTGTTTCCTTAACTTGGCTATTGTCATTAGTGCTGCAGTGAACCTAGGTGTGCATATGCTCCTTCAAGTTAGTGTTTGTGTATGCTTTGGGCAGATGTCTAGGTGTGGAAATCCTGGAATGTATGGTAGCTCTACTTTTATTTATTTTATTTTTTGAGAAATCTTGAATACCCCAAATGTTATAGAGAATTTTTCTGGTTCTGGAGCATATTTAACCCAAATATTAAGCTTTACCTTTTACCCATTTGTGTCTACCTTTTGTT
Organism: Scalopus aquaticus; assembly: GCA_004024925.1. NCBI lineage: Eukaryota > Metazoa > Chordata > Mammalia > Eulipotyphla > Talpidae > Scalopus > Scalopus aquaticus. The sequence continues at coordinate 78,212 of PVIJ01005577.1, read as the reverse complement.
TTAATTGCATTTTTATCAGAGAAAATAACCTTGGTGGTTTCACTTTTTGGATTTTTTAAGTATCTCGTCTTGTCTAATTTCTTATAAATGTCCATCAAGTATCAAACATAATGTTTCCTTTTTTGATTTATGGCTGAATTTTCTCTCCCTCCTGTAGCTATAAAGTCATGTTGTTTTTATTCACACCCTTTATATCCTAACATATTTTCTACTTGATCTAACATTTTCTAAGAGTTGTGTTCTATCGTACAGTCCTATGACTAAAGCTTTGTACTACATTCCTTATATTTTTCACAGTTCTCTTTATATATCACAATATCATTCTGTTGTTTGACGTATAAATGTCAACGGCTGTTATATATTCTTAGAAAACTATGCTTTGCAGTATAAAAGGGGGGGGATCTCCTTTCTTGTTCAATGTTCAGTGCTAATACTACTTCATTAAGCTGTCCCTTGCAAGTAAGCATTAATTAAATGCCATATTATCTTATGGCATTGTTCCATTAAAGTTCAGATATATGCATCAACAGTATGTTTAAAGTGCTCTGTCAGGTAGCTGTGTAAAGAACTATAAGTTAAAATAAAGAGCAATTATGTATTATGAAGTGTTTATATTTCAAATATCAATACTGATTTTTTAAATTTAAAGTTCATGCACAAATAGGTGATGTGAGATTATATTAAAGGAATTTATACACAATACTCATTCAAATGAGAGCAGTCAGAAATAATAAATTCCTGTTTTTTTTCATGGGTATCTAAAACTAAAATTTGGTAAGTCAAGCCTTTGTCTATGCATCTTAATAACTAAAAAGTCTCATGGAAAAGGTCTTTGAGTTTTAACTAACCAGTTAACATTAACTTCTCAAAGTCAAGATATTCTTAAAAAGTCCAGAGTGATAATCCATTAGCATGACTAATGAAAATCATCATATTTAGTTTATTCTAAACATGTAAGTTTTACTTAGCAACCAGATAATTTCTTTCCATGGAGGGATCTATGAAACAAGGAAAATTATGTTTATCCATGAGGACATTTTTAGTCACTTTTGCTGACAAACTTTTAAGTTTGATTCTTTGCCTTCAAACATTTATACTACATGCATTTTTGTTATTAGACTGAGAATTTTGGTGTACTTCAAATCCTATTGTTTTTGTATTTTAATCATGAAAGATGAATGCTAATAATTTCACTGAGAAATGTTTTCTACAAAGATATATCAGATGTGCTTTCATTATCATTTTTGCTTTTGGTTTTTCTAAATATTTTCATTAAGTAAGTGCTATGATTAAAGACTTTACCTATGTGACACTTAAGCTTTCTATATTGTCTGCAGTAAAACATAAAAAAGAGCAACCACCTCCTAGAGTAGTCATAATTATTTGTTTTAAAGCTTTCAGATTTAGTAAGTGCTTACAGAAATCTCTACTTCTCATCCTCCCTCATCTTCTTATCATCACCGTCATCACCATCATCATCTTGCACCATGGGGAAAATAAAAACTAAGCTACTAGACAAAATACCACAGCTACTCTATCTTATAAACATGCCACACTTATGAATAAATGTCTCTACTGGATTGTCATTAGAATATGAGATTAATTTAGTTTCTTGACCATTTATCTTCATGTTGTAAACAACTATAAGTGATGTCTGTTATTACAATTTCCTTGTGCCAGGTTCTGTGTAAGAAAATAAGGTGGAAAGAAAAAGCCCATTGGACTTGATATGAAAAGTTATTTAACTGATAAATACTTTTATGGCACTTATTAATGTACCAGGACTCTTCTGAACCTACTAGAAACTCAATTACTAGTGCAATCTCTGAACTGGGTACTATAATTACCAAGAAGATTTTGTTTTTTTTAAGATTTATTTGTTCATGCATACAAGAAGTGGGGTGTAGGCCAGAGGTGCGGGGGGTGAGAGGATTCACCAGAGACAGAGTGGGGGCAGAACAGGTGGATCAACTGAAATACACTGCTGAGGGGAGCAGTGGGAGACTGGAGAGGTCTGCTGTGCCCTGTGGGAAGCTCCCTGGCCGGGGCTTGAACTTGTGCTGCAGTGGCTGCAATAGCCTCATAATCTGAGACTTAACCCCTTGTTCCACCCAGTTGGCCCAATTATCAAGAATATTTTAGAAAAAAGTGATACAGTGAAGTATTAGGGGGTAGGTCACACAGATTGGAGTAGAAGAAATTAGAATCAAACCTGAACAATCTCACTGCAAAGGTTGTTCTCTCAGCTCTAAATGAGACTATCTCTGAGTCAGAGTATGGATTCTGTTTCTGCTAGTTAGCTTTTTTTCTGGTAGCCAGAATATTAAAACCTTTGATGCAGAGGAAGGAATGGGAATACAATTATGAATTCTGGGAGATTTGGGGAAAGTCTTAGAAGCATGAAGCTGACTGAGTAATATTTCCTGTGTGAGAACTGGAGTAGTGGAAAGAAAGCTGGAGAAATGATTGTCCTGGTTGAAAGGAAAATTAAATGCCATACTAAGGACTTAAATTTTTCCAGACTAAGAACACTCTGCTAATATAACCATGATTCTGTGATTCTATCTAGAAAGATTAAAAGTATTTTGGGGACAGTACAGATTATCATATATCTTCCTTTTATAAATGCAGATCAGCATGTTTAAAATATTTTTGTATTTGTATAGTTTCCAATTAACTATATTACAAATGGTAAAAATTCAAGATCCTAGAAATAAACCCTCACTTATATGGACATTTAATCTATAAGAAAGGAGCCAAGTGTATACACTGGAGAAAGGAAATTCTCTTCAGTAAGTGGTGTTGGGAATGTGGCAGCCACTTAGAAAAGAATGAAACTAGACTGTAGGTTCGCACTATGCACAAAATGAATTGCAGAAGGATAAAACATTCCACAACACAGGCTTCGGAGAAGTCTTTATTGATTCTTCTCCAACAGCAAGGAAAACAAAAGAGAATATAAACAAATGAATCTACATCAAACTAAAATATTATGTACAGTGAAATAAACTATCAGTGACACAAAGAGACACCCTACTGAATGAGTGAAAATATTTGCACATCACATATTTGGCAAGGGACTAATGTACAAGATCTATAAAGGACTTATACAACTCAACCAAATGAAACAAATAATCCAGTCAAAACAGGAGCTGAAGAGGTAATTAGGCAGTTCTCCAAGGAAATGCATACAGAGTGCCAACAAGCACATGAAAAAATGCTCATCATCATTTATCAATGAAATGAAAATCAAAACCACAGTGAGATACTTACCACTTCACACCTGTGAGAATGGCCCATCTCGAAAAAAACAGTAACAATATGTGTTGGTGAGGATGTGAAGGGAAAGGAACCTTTCTACATCGTTGGTAGGAATGTAGACTATTATCTAACCTTTATGGAAAACAGTATGGAGGTTTCTCAAAATATTAAAAATGGATCTACCATATGACCCAGCAATTCCATTTCTAGCTTTGTACCTGAAGAACAAAAATACTTATTTGAAGGGACTCTGAACTCCTGTGTTCATTTACAGCACTATGAATAATAGTCAAGCTATGGAAATAGTCTAAGTGCCTAAGGGCAGAGGAGTTGGTCAAAAATATATCACATACTCACACACACACTCTCTCTCTCTCTCTCACACACACACACACACACACACACAGAGCGAAATACTGCTCAGCTATAAAAAAGATAAACCCTTGCCATTTGTTACAACATAGATAACTTAGATGGAACTGGAGGGAATTATGCTAAGTGAAATGTCAAAAGAAGAACAATAACACTAAATGGTGTCACTTATGTATGGAATCTAGACAAGCAAAACAAAGGATCAAATAAAATCAAACCAATAACACATACTAGGATTCTGATTGTAGCGCTGAGGCTACTCAAGGGATGGGGACGATAAAGAACAAATGTTTGAGGAGGGTGTACAGTGGACTGTGGAGGAAGACAGTGTTTGTTTTGGTGGATGCTGTGGGTTGGTAACACCACCTAAAAGTGGAGATCCTGTATCTCTAAATCAGAAACAATATTGTAAATACATGCTACCACATTATCAATGTGAAATATGATGTAGATATTGATGTATATTGAAGGCCATCATGAGTATTTGAAGGTTGTTATTATTATGATCAACTTTGAGGAACTTTTAAGGGGAATGAATGTCATGAGAGGAGAAAGAAGTAGTAACCCAAAACTTTAATGCCACAGATATATGACTATGATTTATTTCATGTGTCAGAATTACTGAATTATAGTTAAATAGAATAAATATAGCTATGATTTTAATGTCAAATCAAGGGTATCTGGTAGTACTGTTTCCAGAAAATAGCATTTAAGACCAGCCCCTCTTTCCCAAATTGCTATCACTTAGTTTGACCACAAATATTTCTTCAAAACTAATAATAAGGAAACCTGTTTTCTTCTTCAGGTTCTATTTAAGAGCACAAAGACTTAAATTAACTTTGATGCCAGTTGTTGCAGGCAACAAAACTTGCATTCTTTTACATGATAAAATGTCTTCTAGAAAGGTGCAGAGCTTTGTCTAATAAAAGCACGTAGCCAGGATGAAGAAAATATCTGTTGACTTGATATGCTTTTGAGTATTAAACTCTATGAACTGCCTGCTGTTCTATCCCTTTCTTGATCTCAGAGAAATGAAGAGATCTTTAAATTGGAAAATACACATCTTGCTCTGTATGTTGCTTTTAACAAAGTATGTGATGATATATGTCACACAGGATTTAAAAAATGTAATGACTCTATCGTTTCTGGCAGAAGAATATCTCTCAAGCTTAGTAATGTAGAACAGAATATGGAATATAATATATCCTGTGTTCCCTTTCCTCTAGGCTATTCAAATAAACTTTCACAGCTAGTAGAGAGGACCACTTTAGATAATTTACTTTTCAGATAAGCTAGGCCATTCGTATTTTGTGCTTTCTAAAGCCTTTTGTAGTGTACACTTATTCTCTTCTTGTGAGAGGGGATACCGCCTATGCATTGACAGGTTTATAATCCCAGTGAATTAATGAGGAAACATAGATAGGATCTTCATAAGGAAAGGTAGCTTGTGTACCCCAACTGTATTAAAGTACACAACCTACCATGTTGCAACTAATCATTCTTCACATGTGTTTCAAAGATATGTTGTTGCTAGAGAAAATGATTGCAGTTGGAGTCTAATTGTTGACATGCATTTGTCATGTTTTGCTGTATATGCTTTTTGATGGCCTTAGCATTTTTTGGAATTTCCTGGCATTTCATTCTGAAAATGATGACAGTTGGAGTCTAAATACTGAAATGCATTTATCATATTTTGCTGTGTATATTCTGTGATGGCCCTACCATTTTCTGGAATTGTCTCTTCCCCATTGTCTATAACAAGCTACTCTTTTCCACCAATCATAAAATGGCAGAACTTAGTGGTATGAGGTAGTTCATTTTTCTTTGTTCTCCTTCATTAAAAAGGTAAGAATTGGGGAAGTTAGAAACTCCTGTTAAAATATTGTTCGGATCTGGGCCTCCCTGGTGGCGCGGCGGTTGGGCGCTGCACTGTGGAGCTGTCTGCAGCGCGCAATGCGAGTTCGACACCCAGCTGGGGGGAATCCCACATGGCGCAGCAGACCTCTCCTCCCTCGCCCGCTGCTCCCCTCAGCAGTGTGTTTCTGATCTGCCTGTTCTGCTCCCCTCTCTGTCTGATGAACCCTCTTAAAAAAAAAAATATTGTTCGGATCTGACCAGTTGGACTCAGAGGTAAAAGAGAGAAAAGAAGAGGTCGCTGTGGTGACAGAGAAATGGAGGCCATGCATGAATGATGGTTAGTATGGGAAGATACTAGTGAGGAATCCAGGCTAAGGAGAAGATGGTGAATGCCACATGGCTTTGGTAGACAGTTTTCGAAGCCTCGGGCCTCTAGCTTCCAAACTGTCAAGTTCATCTCTGGTAAAGCCCTTGATTGGATGTTTTCTTGGTCAGGTGTGGGCTACAGAAACCTTTGGTGAGGCTGAGCATCTGGAGTCCATTTTACCAAGCACAGTGTACCCACAGATTTTGTGAAATCTCCCCAGTTCATGAAGATAGAGCTTCTGGGTCTGCATCCATCATAGTTTTCATTCAAACTTCTGAAATCTCAGTCTCTATTTATTTATTTTTATTTTTTGGTCGATCAAAAATCCCTCCCTTTCTCTTCTTGTTGCTTCAAGGTTCTTAGACCAACTTCCAAATAGCAGATTGCAGGGAAGCAAATCAGGGAAAGGGGAGGCAAGAGTCAGACAGTCTTCACTTTGGGTTTAATAAAACAGACCACTTGTAAGGAGGGCACTCAAGGATGTCTTGTGACAACTGTGAGTGTGGGAATATAAAACTAGGGAAGAAATAAAACCATAAATATGCATACCAATAAATTGTTCTGACAGCCCTCAGCATATCCTTACACATATCCTTATAACACACTTATGAAATCTCTGCACTAAGAATCATGAAATGTGGTAATAAGAGTAGGTCATCATTACACTTCAGAACGTGCGTGCCATCTGGGGCCCTGAGACCTGCTGCTCTCCCACATCAGACACTTTTGCTATTAAACATCTTCCAGTGTGGCTTTTATACTCTGCTAAACTGCTCCCATAATGGTGCTTTCTCCTTTCCTAGGAGATAAGAAATTGCTGCTTGAATGACCCAGAATCCCCCTGCATTTGTTCCTTTACTTTGTTTTCCACAATGAAAAGAGCCAACTTTGTTTTTAAGTAAGTGCTTAAAAAGAAGATGATAGGAAACTAAAAGAAAACTGTGAGATTGCTTCTCCTAATTAAAGCACATGTAGCTAACCGATGGCCATTATTTTTCCAGGTTATAGACATTAATGTGAAGTTTTAATATGTAGATAGATATGTTTGTTGTGTTTACATGTATATACAATCATTTCTGCAATAAAATTGCATACACTCCCCCAAATCACTAGGTTATATATTAACATAACTGGGTGATTAAAAAACACAGGGCTTGTGGAACACTAATGGTGGAGCAATAAACACTCATCATCTTCATCAGCGACAGCTCAACAAGACAGGAACCTCATCAGAGTAGCATAGTTTCAGGTATAATAAATAATAAAGTCACCAGATGATTTCACTCATGTGAATAATAAAGAAACAAAACAAAGGAACTGACAAAACTAAACCAAAATACACCTTCAAAATCTGAATGTAGAATTGAGGCCACCAGAAGGGGAGGGGAGGAGGGGGCAAAGGAATGGAGGGTACCTGAGGGACTGCAGTAGAGACCTATAGGCACCTTGGTGGAGTGTCGGCTGAGGTAACACACATCTGAAGAGGGGTGAGCCTGTGCCTCTAAGTCATCCACAGTGTAATAAACCAGTTTGACCTTAAAAAAAAAGACACGATTAAAAATAATCACACAATTGGCCCTCCCTGGTGGCAGAAGGGGTTAAGTCTCAGCACTATCAAGCTTTCCAGAGCCACCGCAACACAAGTTTGATCCCTGGCCAGGGAGCTTCCCACATAGCGCAGCAGACCTCTCCTGTCTCTCTCCTGCTCCCCTCAGCAGTGTACTTCAGTAGATCCACCTGTTCTGCTCCCCACTCTCTCTGGTGAATCCTCTCACTCCTCCACCTTTGGCCTACAGCCCAGATCTTGTATGCATAAATAAATATTTTTTAAAAATCACACAATTGCCACAGTAAATATGATACCTTATCTTAAAAAATCTTGAATGATTTGGGAGTCTTTTGGGGAAGACGGTGTGGAAGCTCTATAGTTTCTCAGTTATTTGAAGTGGTAGAAGGAGGTTTCTGAAATCTGATGAAGGTGTACAGCAGTGTATGGATAGGTGTGCGTGGGTGTGCCTGGTGTGCGTGGGTTTGGCTGGACTTGGGACTTGAGTTTTTGTTCAGCAGCAAACATCGCACTTACACCATATTGCTCAGCTTGGAATCTTCATGAAGATCTCTGCCTTTGATTCGTAGGTCCTTTGAAGCATGTACTTATGATAAATACTTTATTTCATCAAAATTGACTATTTTATCCATATAACACCTTTCATCTTTAACTTCTGTGTTACAGTAGAAAATCATGTTTCTTACGGCTTTCTCCCCTGAACCTGAGACTTTGCTAAACAGCAGAAGACTTTGGAAATAGTCAGGATCATTGGAAACACTAAGGCAGGCACCGAGTGCATGGAGAAGCTGCCCTGCTGGGTATGGCGGTGCCTCTGGCGTCCTCATAGGGACAGCGCTTTATTACCCGTGTTCTTTGGCGCTTTGAACCGGGATTCTGAAACACATTTGGGTTGTTCATTTATTTTTTTCCCCAAACACATACAGAAAAGTTCACAAATAAACAAAGGAATAACAAACACACCCCAATACGCTCCTACCTGCCATAGATACCTGTGGGCAATGCTTGTGTTCCTACCTGTGCTCTCTGATGCATGACCCGATTCACCTATGTGTTTATGGAGGTGAAGCACGTAGTTCAGAATTCATATTAGGCTTCCAATGTCCCCAAATTTATTGTTCATCTTGAATCGCATTTGTGTTTTAAAACAAGCACTGCGGCTAAAATCAGTCTGTGTCTGTATACTTAGGTGGTTGTTTTTTTTATTATTTTGTGTTTTTTTTTAATTTTTTTAAAATGTATTTATTTATGCACACAAGCTGGGGTACAGACAAGAGGCACAGGGTGGTGAGAGGGTTCACCAGAGACAGAGTGGGGAGCAGAACGGGCAGATTAACGTAAACACACTGCTGAGGGGAGCAGCCGGCGGCAGGAGAGGTCTGCGGTGGCATGTGGGAATCTTCCTGGCCGGGTGTCGAACTCGCATCACTGCTGTCCACAGCTCCACAGTGCAGCGCCAAACCGCTGTGCCACCGGGGAGGCCCTATTTTGTGTTTATTTTTAATTGCAGTCACATTGCAACATAACGTCATACAAGTTTCAGGTGTTCATCGAGATCAACATGTATATGTATTACAGTAGGGTCACAGAGTGAAATCCAAATCTACCCTTCACCCTGTTTGTTCCCTTTTGCACAATTTACTCATCTTCCTTTCCTCTTCACTTCTGGCAACCACTAATTGCTCTTATAGTTCAAAAGTTGATTTTTTTTCTTTATTTAGTTGATCTGTTTGTTTTTCTCTGTATACCACATCAGTGAAGTCATATGGCGTCTGTGTTTTTCTGGCCGGTTTATTTCACGAAGCATAATTCCTTCTAATTCATAGAGATCAATGCAGTTTTAGACATGTGGCTATCTAGTTACAGAAATACTTGATAGGGAGAAAGGACTTCTCTTCCACTGAAATTCAATGGGAATTTTCTTAATATTGTCAGGATAAATATTTGAAAATTTTTCTAATATCTAACTTTTATTAGCTTCATGTTTAATTCCAATGCACTGTGGATATTCATAAGTCAGTACTTTTGAATTTATTGAGGCTTGCTAATGACTCAGCGTAGTGTGGATTTTTGAAATTTCATTGTATGTGAAAAGTACACATACTCTGTTTAGGTTGAGTAAAGAATTTATAAATAACAGTATTTATAAATAATAATAGATTAACTTTAGAAAGAGTTGTTCAACCTTTTGTGTCCTTAAGGATATTATATTTTTCTACTGGTTCTATCAATTTCACAAAAAACTTTATTGAAATCTCCATTTTTACAGGTGAATTTTTCTTTCTGCTATTGAAGTTTTTTACATGTAGTCTGATGTAGTCTTACCAGGTACATACACATTTTATTTTACCATTTTTAGATATCACATTATATATATATATATATATATATATATATACATATATATATATATTATACATATTATATATTGTATATATATACATATATATCTGTTAGTATCACTTATCTTGCTGTCTTTTTTGTCTAACATTAAAATAGATTCTAATTTCCAGTTAGAGTTGCATGATATATTTTTATCATCTTATTTGTAACTTAATTTTTGTCTTATAGTTAAAGTGTTATCTGTTGCAGAATGCATACTGGGTGCTCTTTAAATATCTACTTTGATGGTACTTATCTTTTAAGTGTTTTACCCATTTACATGTGCTATTATTAATAGGGTTAGGTTTAAAACTGCCTGATTTATGTTTGAGTTTTATCCATCCTAAAGTACTCAATACTAAACTGAGCTAAACAGAATATTGTTGAAAAAATTATAGCCACACTAAATTAATAATTATTGTTTAAATCCCTATGGATATTTTATATTAAATTTCCTAAGATTACAGATTACTTGAAATAACTCCTCGGTCAATGAATTTTCAGAAGAGTTTTCTTGTTGATCAACTTCAACTGATAACTGCCTGCTTTTTAAATGTTCACCATTTTGATTATATCATATCTTTTAAATATGGTAATATAAACATATACCCTTAAGTGAATATCCTATTTTTTATTAAGAGTTTTTTTAAGCTATGTGCTCATATATTGATTATATAATTTGTTCCCCAGAATGTAAATTTACTTCTAATACTCTATGTCCTTTGTGTCTCTACATATGTCCTATGTGACTGTACATACAATAACAAGTCACCAGACACTGGAGCTCTTATCTTCAGAGAAAAGTAAAAATAAAATGGACATACACAAGATAAGATCACCATGGATGTAAATCATTCCAAATATATTCCAAATAGGTTCCAAAATATTAATTTAGGCAGTCATTAGAAGGTCACATATTGAAGCTTCAAAATGTGGTCTTTCTCCTGAAAGCAACACATACAACTAAAGTGACAAATGTATCATGTCAGTGATTCCTCTATATCAGCATCTTCTACTTCAAATGTCTTTTCACTAAATACATTGGGCTTTCAGTTTCAGTGTATTTATTTTTTTCTTTAAGCACAAAGCAATTTCTGAAGAACAGACTGTAGAGTAAAACTATTGGGCTTATCTGACAATATTCTTTATTTACTCACATATATGTGTATGTCGGCACACATTCAAACACACACACAGCACGTATTGTGTAACACCAATGGTCTATCATGTTGAGAGATAATCAAAATAAAAAATACCACAAGATATCATAAAGCCATCAAAGTTTTAAAGAACTAGTGAACCAAACTCATCAGATTTAGGAAAAGTAAGAAGAAAATAACTGAATGTGTGAGAAATTAAAGATAAATCTAACATATAGTCTTATATATTATTTCTCTTGAAATAATGTTACTGTTTTTAAGAAAGGTTTGTAGTGTAGCAGTTCTTTTTTTTTTATAGTTAGCAAAACCACTCTACCGACAAATCTATTATAACATAAGACTATTGAAGCAAATTTGTGGAGGGCTAAAGTGTTTGGCATCCTATATAGTGGACTTATTGATTGATGAACATTGTTAAAATTGTGAATTTCACTTAAAGAAATTTGAGCTTCATCAGAGAGGGGTTTGTGAATGTTTTATTATTTTTTAAAGAAATATTTTATTTTTAGAAATTTTGAATATATTTTCTGGCTGGATTTGTGGTAGTCTAGTAGTAAGTTACCACTTCAGATAGCCCCTCCTGCCCCCCGCCCCATGATAAGTCCTTAATGAACAGATTCAGTAAGCCTCACCCAACCCTCAAGCATCTCATCTTGACTTCACCATTAGACATTCTCTATTTTGCTCAATACTGAAAGTGATAAAGGGACACAGGAATGCTGCAGGGCCCTAGATATTGATTTTACATTCCTGGCATTGAAATATAGCTTGATTTTTACATTATCCATGAGATAGTATTTAACTTTCAAGAAGATGGGAAAGCAGTTTTCTAAGCCGTTAGGCCTGGGATGACTAGATTTACCTGCATAGTAGTTTTAAGTTTGTGTGTCTTACATACTGTATTTAGCACATTATTAATTTTGTCATAGGGAAAGTTCTTCTCCTTTCAGTCTGTCCAGCCTATGTTTTGCTCTATATCCATTTTATACAACTTAGAAACATATGAAAGGAAGTCTTTGGTGTTTGTTTCTTGCCTGGGTTCATGCAGCTATGTGCTGATGATGGACTACGTGGATCTTGAAATTTTATGAGAATTTACAGGACAGCTAAAGTATACACAGATTTAATGTATCAAATCATGCATATCAAAACCATTTGTGTCTTTGAGAATTACAGTTGATGCAAAGCATTTCCTTCTTTGTGAGATCTCATAAAAACAGATTTCACTTCATTTCTATTTGATTTTGAGATAACTGTGTGAATGCAGTCTGTGTACTCTGAAGGCTAAAACAGGAAGAAATGTGCCCTCTCAAAATTTTAACCAATGTCGGAGTCTCCCTGGTAGCGTAGGGGTTAAGTCTCAGCACTATTATAGCTATAGCCTGTGTTCAATCTCTGGCCAGGGAGCTTCCCACATGGCACAGCAGACCTCTCCTGTCTCCCCGCTGCTCCCCTCAGCAGTGTACTTCAGTAGATCCACCGGTTCTGCTCCCCATTCTGTCTCTGGTGAATCATCTCACCACCCTACACCTCTGGCCTATACCCCAGTTCTTGTATGTATAAGTAAATAAAATAAATCTTAAAAAAATAAAAAGAAAAGAAGACTGCCTAATTTGATTTTCTCAACAATCTAGTGCTAGAAAGAAATTATCAGGGCCCATTTTAGACAGAAGGAAACAGTTCAGCTGTAAGTTAAAATAGTCGCCCAAGACCAAACAATGCTGATCATGTCAAAGGTAACAAAGAAAACAGACCTTGTGCCTCTGGGTGAGCTGCCCTGCCTCTAGTTCTCTGCCAAGCTCACATTTCTGATGTTCTCTCTAACAGTTTAGAACTACTGAAGCAAAGTTCTCAAACACTACACATTTCACAAATATCTTCTAATAAGTTGCTTAGGGACTGAAAATAGACATTAGGTGAAGAGCTGGGAATATGTTTATTTTTAATTTATTTATACATTGCTTTTTTTTTTTTTTTCCTGAAACAAACTGTCTTAAGATACCATCTGGGAATATTGAGCCAAGTTTGGAGGGCAATTAAAATATGACCTTTGAGTAAATGATGTGCTTTTACATCAGCTTTCTCCCCGTTCATAAAGATAAATGCAGAATGAAAGATCAGATTAGACTTATTCTTATGAATCACTGTTGCACCTCTTCTGTTCTTGGGTAATGTATTGATTATAATTTTATCAATTTAATTAATTCCACTTGGCTTTAAAATCTTCTCAGGGGAGGTTCCAAAATGAAATAAATAAATTAAAACTCGGATCACTGCTCCTTCTGACACATGCAATAGTACAGATCTTAATAATTTAAAAAGTTCATGACTACTCGTTTTGAAACTGTATGAAGTTACAGCTCCCATGCGTGGATAAAATCCAGTAATTCAGTGATTCTCAAAATGAGGTAGCCGAGCATCAGTATCAGCAACACTTAGGAAATGCCTTAGAAATGCAAAATCTTGACCTCAACCCAGACAAACTGAAACTGAAAAACCTTGGGAGTGGAGCTCAGCAATGCGTAGTTCAGCAAGCCATCCAGATGATTCTGATACCTAGTTAAGCCAGCTCCCATGCAAAGGTACAAGAACTCTGTAATTGTGTCCTTTTTCTGCTGTGCCCATGTGTCCAAATATATTTTCTAAAGTCACTTTCCTTTAACTTCAAGATTAAAGGTTATTAGAAATAAAAATGTTTCTGGGAAAATTAAATTTAGTATTTTGCTATATAATTTCTAGCTTTTCAAAAAAGATTACTATCATAAAACTTTGCTATGTTGCATGTAAACATTTCTAGTTGGAATATGCATTCTAAATAGAACAACCTACATCATAGCAACTTCTGGACCTAATGAAATGTTTCATAAACTTGCGTATAGTATTTTGTGATACACGGTAGTTTGAATGTACCAATGCATCTATGACTAAGATTGCAAGTTACAATTTAGTTAATTTTTGAATTTTTTAATAGTAGCTAACTATAAATTGTGTGTGTGTATAATATAAGCACTGTGGCTATAAAGATGTATACATAAACAAGGCTTTATTTCAGTAAATAATGTCTTTTGGTTCAGAATATTAAAAGTATGAATATAACACAGAGGTAGTGTAGAGTACTATTTGAATTTTTTAAAGGTAACTATTTGGTTGTTCATCTCAAAAACATTTTAATGGTAGGGAAAACTCATGAACATCTGTAAGTCTGCCTCCTAGACATTTTATCTGTAAAGATGAAAATGGTAACTGCTCTTAAAAGTTACCTTTGGTATTTTCAAAGTCAGCAGAGATTTTCCTTTGCATATAGCGTATCTTTGCTTCTCATATGCTTCAAAGGATTAAACACCAAAGTCCTCTATTAAAGGCAGCTATTTCTATGATTTTGATATTGGCCTCAATATTTTTGATAGAAATTCTGATCAGGGGTACATCAGGAGCCACAGATATAAATGAGCTGCTGTTGTCCTCCACATGTTTTAAAAGGGAGAGGTATACATCCATTTACAGACAAAGCAAATGGAGACGTATTTTAAGGATTTTTTTTCATTGCTTTCCTTGTTTCCCCCATTGTTCTACTTTCCAATTTGAAAAAGATTCTAAGTTTTAAAAGTGATTTATTTCTCTATAACTTAAAAAAGCTGATGTATGACTGGCATTTTAATGAGGGTTATAGATAAATGGGACTAGAAGCAAATTGTTACCAGGTTGAACCTCTTTTAGTTCTGAATTGGGTATGGATTCCTGATCCCGTAATGTGTTAAATGGAGGTGAATAGATAGAGCTGGTTATAAGCACTGACTGGTATTATTATTAACTAAAGGCATTATTAACTAAAGAGACACACATGAATTCAGGAAAATGAGCAAAATATACCCTTAATTTAGGTTTCTTTGTGGATACATTAAAGTTTTCCCTGCCCTTGATACTGAAAAGATAGTCCCCTTAAATCAGAAGTCTTTCAGTGCAACAGATTATCTAATTTTGCCATCTATAAGGGGTTATTTTCCTTAAAATTTTCTAATCACCCAATTTCAAACATTTGATCTTCATCTTAATATTGCCTGTAATTTCCTTTTATATATTTTTGTTGAACAGAGAAACTTTTTATTTTGATTATCACTAAATATTTTATACATAAGAACCATGAATTTGAGCTGACTGACACAGTTTATTTCCTTTCATTAAATGTTTCCTCTTCTGCAAGATGAGTATTATTAACTTGAGAATGGGAAATAAAAATTAGTGATGATTGTTTATGATAGGACTAAAATGAACCAACTCTCCTTCCATTTGCAACGTAGGAATAAACAAATTATAAACACATATATGCACTCATACACAAGAGTGGAAGCACACACCATTGCACACATACATAAACACTCCAAAGGAATAAAAGTTAATAATACCAAGGTGTTCAAAGAATGAGTAGAAACTCAATTCCTAAATGTTTGAAGGAAAGATCTCAAAACTATGGAAGTAGTATGCAGGAAATGAGATTACTTGCAAAAAGCCAAGAGCTTCAAAGTTCTAATTCATCTATAAAACACAGGAGAAAAATTTATTGTTCAGTCTGGAGAATCACACAGATTTGCAGTCAGGTCTCTAAAAAGGTTGAATTGTCATTTTGCATTGTTGTAGAAATTTATACCAAGATTATAAGAAAATTTATAAGAAAACAATAAAACTCACAGAGCAGTAAGACAGGCAAATGCAAACTAGTTTTATTGAATGGAGGCATTATTAAGACAATTTAATGACAAAAATAAAACATGCAGTTAACACTGGAAGAACTTTTTATAGTGACATAATCTGAAAAAGATTATAATAAGTATCTTTCAAATGCTTAAGGATATAAAATAGATTACATAAACTACTGAGAACAAAATATAATGGAAAAGAGCAATCTAATTTGAAAAAGGAATGAAATATTTAGAAATGAAATAATAGTTACTTGAAATAAAATATTAGTGTTTATATTAAATAGTAGACATAGCTAAAGAGAGAATTAGTATAACAAATAGCCCTAGAAATAATTAAAAAATCACACTGAAGTGAAAGGGTAGGGAATATAAATAATTGTCTAGAATAAGAATGAGAATAAAGGGACACATTTAAGAGAAATTCCAAACAATAAAATTCAGACTATGAGGGGGTGGTATTTGCCAATAGGTATTGCAAAATTATTTATTTTTAGAATAAAAAATATATTCTCAGCTCAAAATAGCTCATTAACTCCTAGGTGAAGTAAAGAAAAGTTAGCCAATAGCTGTAAACATCATAGAAAAGTTGAAACTCCTCAATGAAAAAGGAGAATTCATAAATATGAAGGAAGAAAGTAAAAGTGTAACCACCTCAAAGGAATAAAATATATTCCACCAGCTTTCTGTGATCAATAATAAGCTGCATCCCACTACTTTACTAAATTGATTACTTGTAACAGGAGTATAGAGGAACCAAATAAGAAAGAGATATTCAGCAAGGGAAGCGGAGGATAAGGGCTCAAAACGAGGGAGAAAAGCGCACAAGGGACTATAGTGACGATTCACAGGTGAATTGGTGGTGGGAATGGTGGGAAACTTATGGGAAATACACAATCATGTAAAATATATGAATAATAATACAAATTATTTAAAAAATAAGCAACAAATGCAAGAGAAGGATATCTTCAAATTTGATTAATCTAAAACTCTGCACATATATAAGCAATTATTTCAACAGTAGGGATAAAATAAAATATTTTTTAAAGATTTATTTATGCATACAAGCTGGGGTGCAGGCCAGAGGTGTGGGGTGGCAAGAGAGTTCACAGAGATAGAGCAGGGAGCAGCACAGGCAGATCGAGGGAAATACACTGCTGAGGGGAGCAGTGGTCAAGGCAGGAGAGGTCTGCTGTGCCACGTGGGAATCTCCCCTGCCGGGTCTCAAACTTGTGTCACAACTGCTGACAGTGCAGGGCTTAACTGCTGCCCCACCAGGGAGGACCAAAATCAAACATTTTTTAACAAAAACTAAATGAAGAGTCTCTGTGGAGGTTGCCTCCAGTATGATTCCATCATTGCTTCTCTTTCTCTGCTCATGGGCCATGAATCCGTTGCAAGGTGTAATCTACTGCTTCACACCCATGAATCTGGACTAATCTACAGCTGCTTGACTATTAGAATACGGTGCAAGTGACATTATGCCAGTGAGACATTTAGGGGAATTTGCAGTTTCTAACTTGATGGTTTAAGACCATGAGTCAACATTTAAAGAGCCAGATCACTAAGCAGGAAAGCGCTCAGGGACATATCCTGAGTTTGCTTGCAAGGAACAGATCCAGCTCAGCTCAGCCTTCTAGGTGTCCCTGGCAAAGTGTCAGTCCATTGAATGAGGCTGTCTTGAAACTTATAGATCAGTTCAGAAATAAGATAAATAGTCATGAGTGACTATCATACATTTCAGCATCAACTAACCAAACCCTCCCAGCAATTCTTAACCACAAAATATGACATAGAATAATATGGTGATTGGTTTTGGCCATTAGTTTTAGGGTAATTTGTCACAGCAACACGTATCCATGTACTAGTTATTAATGTTGACTAAAATAAATAATATATTTCAATAAAAAGGAAATTAGAGACAGGAATAGTTTGTTGATGTAATAAGATGTAAAGAAGTAGTTTAAACATGTTGTTAAAGCTAAATAAGCATGGGCTATTAACATAACAGCAAACTCAAAAATTACTCTTAGGTGTCCTATACTTCTTTTCCCAATAAACCTGTTCTTTAAGTATTAAAAAAAAAAAATACTCAGGAAATTAAAAGTGGAAGTGAATTAATTATTATGAAAATTGAGAAGTTAAAAGCTGAGACTTAAAAAGTCCAAAGGCTTTAAAGAAATATTAGAAGGTACTAGAAGGATCGATTAAATTTAGATGTCAGTGAGTCAGTGCTCTGTGGAGAATGCTTAGAGAAGAAAAATAAGATCTTATGAATTAGAAATAAATACTAAATCCATCAGCAAACAAGAAAACAGAAAAAGTAAGATGAAAATAGATAATAGAGAAGATAAAAATAGATTAGTAATCACAAAAAATAACAATAGAATAAACTTGGCAATTAAAAAAGTGAAGCATTTTACTTTAAATATTTAAATGCTTATGTTAATCTATTGGAACCTTCATTGAATTGATCTATATTTTACTTTCATTTACCTCTGATAAACTATAAATTACCATATTTGACTCAGAGAAATTTTTTAAAATATGAATAGACCAATAATTATTAAAGTGTTTGGGTCTATTTAAAATAACTATTCTAATGTCTGCCACCAGAAATTAATTCCAAGCACTCTTAGAAGCAAGTTATACCAAAATTCAAAATTTTGCACAAGCTCTATTAAAAGAAAAAAATAACAGTATCAATAATAAAGAAGACTCTGACTTAACATAGTCACTTTCTACCACCTTAACTCTCCCCCCCCCCCCGAAAAACAAACAAGCAAACCAAAAAAGAACATTAGGAGGACAAAATTTATAATTAGCACAGTTAGAATGCAATATTGGGAATCAATTGTTTGTGTATGTGGGAAGATAGTTTCAACTTCGTAGAATAAAGCTATATACCAGATTAGTTAAATATGTGCCATTTTAATTAATAATGTCATTTCAGAAGGGGGCTCGGCTATATTGCAAGGACTTTCATTACCTCTTTATATTTTCTGTAAATATTACTGGCCAGATAGGAATAGAGTCTTAGAAACAAAAACAATCATTTTTCAGGTAAATAATTTTTAGCAGGGGAGACTTTGATCAGAGATAAATGGAAGTAAATATTCAGAAATCTATAGAAAGAATCTGCATTATGATAATGTGACCTGAAGAAAGACTGGTGAATTATGTAACATCAGCCCATAGAAGTCTGACTTTTATCACCCGAATATATACTGTGGATTGAATCTTACTTCTCCCTAAAATCACTTTGATGCATCCCTGGTCCCCATGTGTTAGTACCTGGATGTGGGATCTTTTGGCGATCATTAGGTCATGAGAATAGAGCAAGAAAGTGGTCAACTACAAACCAAGAAGTAGGCTCTCAGATAACATATCTGCTTGCATCTTGATCTTAGATATCCTGATCTGTGAACTCCAAGAAATGAATGTTTGCTGTTTAAACCCCCCAGACTGTGCGGTTTTATTACAGCCGCTGAAACTGGCTAAGACAATATACCTTTCACTACAATGAGGGCAGAAGAGATCTTTGGGGAATCTGGGTGTCTTCCTTCTACTGAAGTGTGACGCAGAGCTAAATAATTTTAAACAAGGAAAATTAAATGAAGGGACATTACCTGGAGTTAATTCATTAGCATAATCCACTTTCTGCTTACAAATAAAATGCTGATAGATTTTGAAAGAAAATGGATATTCATTGTGATCATTCTCAATTTATTATAATGTAACCACCGATATGGAACACCTGTGCACATTTGCATATGTCGATACAAAATTATGAGGTTCTAATAAAATTTATTCTAAGCTAAATATAAAAATACAACCCATGTAAGGAAAAGGTAAAGTGAAACTTCCTGAAATAAATCAGAAAATTTATATTCATATATCTTCACCTTAGGATACAATTCCATTTATATTTTTTTTACATTAAACTTCAGAAATGTATGTTTTCTCCCCATGCAGAACAGATTATAACTGTTAATATGTGATACCTACCAGTTATCTTAAGTGGTTTACATATACTAATTGAGTTCTGTAAGTGAGGTGCTATTTTTCACCCATTTAATCAGACAAGCAAACAGAAAACTAAAAGGTCACTTGCTTAAAATCAAGCAGCTAATAGCATCAGTGTGATATTGCCCAAATGGTAGTAAAGTGCATATAAGCCCTTTAGACACTTTGTATTTATAAAGCTATACATTACTGCTCTTAGAACAGTTAAGAAGGCAATAAGAACAGGAATCAAACTAAGTTACAGTTTATGTTCTGACCTTAAATGCAGATGCTAAAGTTACCTTGTCTATATTACATTAGGTGGGCCACATATAGAATCAGTCTTTTCTTTTCAATGGGTATGAAATACTGTTAGGTTAGAAAGGGAAGGACAGCTTGTTGCTTTCTCAAAGCACTTAAGCTGTCCTAATTGTGAATCCCCAAGAACTAAGCTCATAACTTATTTATTTTTCAATCCTATGATCATAGTATAAAGACTAATGCATCAGTCTTAATTGGTTTATTCATTCATTCATTATTCATTTGTATTATTTTATATTTAGATAGTTCTTATTTAAATTTATTAGTTACATATTCATTCATTATTCATAGTAATTGGTTCATGTATTTATATATGTAACAAATATCCATTGTAACAATGAATACTTGTACTCAATATAAAACAAATTTTCATTGCACTCCTATTATTTCTCAAAATGGAAGATACAGCAATGAATGACATAAAAAATGTTTCTGCCCTCATGAAGCTTATGTTCTAGTGATAATATACAGACAGTCTGTGATAAACAAATAAAAATGCAGTTGCTTCTCATTATTTGTGGTAGTTACAACTTTAAAAGTTGCTGTAAGCATCAAATGAGTGATTTCTGAACCACTGGTTTGAGGGTAAATACTGGGTTAGGTTTCTGTGTTCCTCTGTGTGCACAATTTTCACTAACAAATCAATAGATATAACTTGGTTTCATGTAGTCTATGAGAAGGACGTTAAACTTAATTCTGAATGAAATGGGATGCCTCTAGACAGCGTGAACTGGAAATGTAGGGAAAGCCGACTTGGTTTTGTGATCATTTTTCTTAATACTGGATTGAGAGTAGAGGGCAGAGGAAATTTTTCATGTAGAAGCAGGGCAACACGTTACAGGAAGCCACTGAGATGAACACTGTGGAACAATTCATATTAACAATTAGATATCAAGACATACTGAAATAAACTCTAAGAAATTCTTATGAAAAGTTTGCTTCATTCAATTATTCAACTCAATTCATAGAGGCATACTTTTTCAGTCATTTGAATGCTGAATTCTTAGGAACTTGAAACTATTCAAATAGGGTGTATTTTATTTGTAATAAAAATTAGAATTAATAGATTTAACTGAATAATAAACAAAATCATATTCAGAATTTGGAACTTTAAATTTAAGAATGTTCAGTCTAGCAAAAAGTCCCAGAGAAGTAACATTATTTATTGATAAGAAAAAGTAAACAAAGTATAATTTACTGAGTACATAAGATTTATGGTAATAAACATTTTGCATAAGAAATTCTCCTGAATCCTTATGATTAACCTATAATTACAGACAACAGATTGAAGCTTAAAGGAAGTTAAGTTAATTAAGTTAGAAAGTGATGGATCTGGATTTTGAACACATCAGTCATTTACCCCAAATAATATGCTTTCCGTCCTATTACACTGTCCAAGGAAACTCGATCTCAATGAAACAATTAGCTAGTTGATGTTGGTCTAGTCATTTGCTCATTACCCCATGCATAAATATTTTTTGCTAACAGTTTAACAAAATGCAGTAGATGCCTGTGATGAAGTTAGTTCTAAATTAGCAGATGAGGGTCTCCCTGGTGGTGCAGCAGTTAAGCACTGCGCTGTGGAGCTGTAGGTAGCAGTGACGCGATTTTGACACCTGGCCTGGGAGATTCCCACATGGTGTGGCAGACATCTCCTGCCTCGCCCACTGCTCCCCTCAGTGTATTTCTTTCAATCTGCCTGTTCTGCTCCCCACTCTGTCTCTGGTGAACCCTCTCGCCGCCCCACGCCTCTGTCCTGTACCCCAGCTTGTATGCATAAATAAATAAATCTTTTAAAAAAAGACAATTTACCCAAAAAATAAATAAAATTAAAAAATTAACAGATGTTCTGTTGTAAATTTTTACCTACTGGTTTCATCTGAACTTGAACCCCCTTGTTTAGGTGTGAAAAAGCATATTAATAGCAATAATTATAACTAGCATGTTTGCTTTTCCACGAGTCAGGCACATCGTGAATGCTTGTCTTGTGGATGCACACATGGAACAAGGTGAATAAATTTAAAAGATAAAAAGAAAGAGAAATAGGACAAAGAAGCACAGGAGAAGAGTTGAAACTATAATCGGTTCTGAAAATACGTTGAAGGTTTTGTAAATATTACACCAATTATGGAGCATAGCACATTCATGTCAGATGATTTTTAATTTCTTTAAATACCTTTGTTTTATTACTGTAGAGGGCCATATCCTGTCATGGAAATGCATTTGCCATTTAAAAATAGATGGTAGAATGGAATTTGTATTACAGAACTTTATGTTGCTGACTTTTCTAGAGCAAATGTCTCAGGTGAAAAGAAAAATGTATTTTCTTCCCTATGATTTGTTATTTATTTAATGCTGACATTTCTCTTAAAATAGAGTTTCTAATTTTTGGATCCCATCAATTGGTGGCTTGTATTCTTTTCCATGTGCCTTTGTCTCTCTGCAAACCCGAATATAAATGCTTATGTATAAGACAGTTACCTTTAATTAGCTCTCAGGGGTGGGGGAGATTGTGCCGTAGCAATTGTTTCATTCTCCATCTTGAGCATAAACAATAATCAACACTCATAGAAAGAAAAGGGAGGTGGTCATTGGCCTCTAGATAACTGTAATAGACTTGTGTCAATTCAAATTGCCGTACAATCACAGAACATCATGTAATTTTGGTCACGGATCATATTAACGACTCATATTCATGTGGAAATGATCTCAGTCAACAGATGTTCAAGTTCAGTGTCATCCAGGTGTTTCATAGAGGCCAGTGGTTCTTGGCAGGGAAATAACTTCTCCATCAATAAGCCTAGGGCTGGTATTTTTATTGAAATGATAATGATGGGTGTCATATGTCCTGATGTTAATATCTTACATATTCTGAGGAAATGTTTCTCCAGGAATCTAATCAGAGCACATCTTCATTTGTTCAGAATGCACAGGTCTTTTGCCTTGTAGGGAAACACTGGACTTGTGCTGGAAAAGGCAGGATATTTCCTGGGCTGACTTTGTGAACAGTGAGGAAACAGAGGTACCTAATTTTCTAGGCAGATATTTAACACATAAATTGATTATTAGTTCAATCAAATTGTGGTAATGCCTATTATCTTTATACATAAATATAAAAAGCACATGCATGTGAAAGAAGCATTGATGTGGAAAAATGCTACAATAACAAATCTTATTATAAGAAAGAATTTTGGAATAACTTGCCAGGAGGGTAATGACCTCAATTAAATTTTATGTGAAAAAATAATTGGTGATTTTAATAAAGGAACTCTTGCAAATTGCGTATTTGATAATATAATATTTTGGTATTTTTTATTTCCCTCTGGCTTGTTTTATATTAAATAAAAATCTTTGAGATAATCAAGTAAGATTTATAATTTAAAATGCTTTTTCTTTCAACATCCTCAAATAGATTTTAAGTAGATTTAAATTTAAAAAGGAGAAGAATATTTAAAATCTCCTTGGAGAAATTTATTTTGTCAGTTAGGGGAAAATATTGGTCTGTAAAAATGTACAGTGAATTTCAAAGTGACAGCAATAAGCATAAGGAAGGAAAAATTAAAAGCCACAGTACTTACATACACTTAAGTGAAATGAACATTTTTGGTGCAAATCATCTTGAAAATACCAAACTGAAGTAACTCTTTCTGCAGAAATTTATTCTATACCCATGTTTACACGTGATGATCTATATTTAGAGATTTAATAAAAAACTATTATTTTATAATGGTTACATGTTCTTAGTGTATTACTCAATAACACTCACTTATATAGAGTTTTGGGCTTAGATAACTTCACAATTCAAACAAGGGAAGACTGGTTTCTACCACTACAAACAAAACTGCTCCTTCAATCAGTGTTGAAACCCATTCCTAGAAAGCTACCATGCAAAATTAAATGTTAAAATGAAGTTTAGTGCCAGCAAAACCTGCATCAAGATGTTTATTTTCTTTAGCCTTTCAAAATCCCTTGGACTGATTTTTCTCTTGCATAATGTGAATTTCATCCTGTTGTAAGAATGAAGCCAGTAAACCCACGGGCAGGGCTCATGTTGGTTTCTCACGTTGGTTTCCTGTTATTGATGTTGTGTAGTTGTTCTCCGTGGTGTTCAGTATTGTCAGCAACCATAATAATGAGGCGAGCTCAGAGGGAAATGAGCAACAATCAGTAGCAAGCATATCTGAGGGGATGCCTGAGACATGTTAATAACCTGGTTTAAAAACACCCAACATGTTCCCTCTGCCTGTATGGAAAATATTCTCAGCTACTGACATTCACCAACTCCTGTATTTCCTGCATGTGCTACCCACCTGCATTTTTGCATCAAATTATAACTTCTTTGTATTGCTGGGATTTTACCTCTATATTTTGAGGAGCCATGTGGCAAAATTCTCAGCATTCTAAGTGCTCTGTGTTATGGGTTAAGTTTTCCAAGTGGCTAGTATTTCCAAGTATTAGCAAGTAAAACAAGAAGCGCAGCCAGTATCCATTCTAAGACGCTCTGCTTTCGGCTTGTTCTCCTCTGACCATCCCTCATTTGTCAGTTTCCTTCTTAAAACGTGCCATGCGGCTTCGGCATGTGTGTGACAAATGCAAAGTTGATGGAGAACTTTTCTTGTTGTTTGTTTACTGAGTATGATGAAGCGATGAAGACTGCTCACGGCTCTGTTAACTTATTTCGTAATCCTCTCTTGCCGGTCTATGGAATCTGTGGCCATTTTCCAGGAGTTTAGTGCAATCTCCAGGGAGTGTCATCATCAACCTCATTGCTGGATGCATTGATCAGTTAGCCTGGCCGTGACCACGGCAACCACTGGAAGGAGTAGGGAGTGCTAAGAGGTCAGTTAAGAGCAACTTGGATGTCTCTCCTGGGGATTTCCAAGGACATATGCTGCTTAGTTGTTCTAACATGAATAGAAATATCAGAAAACCACACCATTATATGCCATCCCAATAGAGAAGAGCTCTGGACTCAGGGATTCTGCTTTAGTCACTCAGGTTGTAACTATGTAATATAATATTTTTTTCCGGTGAAACTTAAACAAAAAATTCTAAATGTGCAGATATGAACAAGTCACACATTGTTTAAAATATATATATATATATCTGGGCCTCCCCAGTGGTGCAGCAGTTGAGCGCTGCGCTGTGGAGCTGTCAGCAGCAGCGACGTGAGTTCGACGCCCGGCCGGGGAGAATCCCACATGGCGCGGCAGACCTCTCCTGCCTCGCCCGCTGCTCCCCTCAGCAGTGTATTTCTGATCTGCCTGTTCTGCTCCCCACTCTGTCTCTGGTGAACCCTCTCGCCGCCCCATGCCTCTGGCCTGTACCCCAGCTTGTATGTATAAATAAATAAATCTTTAAAAAAAAAAAAAAGAGTGGCATCAAATATAAATTGGAAGATATTGTTAATGTGATTTGTTCAACTATATAGCAATGCATCCCATGGAAAGGAGCTAAAATAGCAACATTTATAGTGCAGTATTGTGAGAACCCTAACATTCCTCTCACTGTGCCCTAATGCCTGTGTGTAGACGCACACACACATCACTAATACATCCTTTAGAATTTTTAGCATAAACTGGATCCAGTGTATATTGAGGTTAGGTAGAATATTCTAGTACATTTCAAGATAAATTAAAATGAGGATTCTCTGGGGGGGGGGGTTACTTTTGTCCCCAACGGGATGTTTGGCGTTTCTAAAGACATTTTTGGTTGTCATTACAGGGAAAAAAACATTGGCCCTGAGTGAATAGAGACCGAGATTGCTGTTGAACATCCTAGAATGCACAGGAATGTCCCCCTACCAAAGAAATCTCAAGCCCAAAATGTCAATAGGACTGAGGTTGACAAACTGAGACTTAAGTCCCAGGTGGAGCATATTGAGCTGGCAAACCCTAGAGCTGTTTCAAAGGGCACCAGCTGACTCTGAAGCTCTTAGAACAGATCCTGTTGTGAGCCAGAATGTTGTCACGGTAGTTATATCATCTCTGAATGATGCTTCATTACCAGGTCAGATTTTTATCTGAATGACTCTTATTTGGGTGGTTTACTGTTATTTAATTGATATTCACAGTTTTGTGTTTCCCCCCTCAATTGTCATAATGAGTTATGTTATTTCTGCCTCAAAATCCCTGCCAAGAATCCCCAAGATTAGCCAAAAACAAAAAAAACCTTTTATCTAACGGGTGTAGTAATTCCTAACTCCTCTGTCTCTGTCTCATAGCTTATCTTTTTATAGCTGTCAACATCATCTGTCCAAAAAACAACTCTCACCTTGTCACTCACCTGTTAGCAAAGCTTGGGTGGCTGCCCATGGCAGTGGGGATGAAAAGAGTCATTCCCTTTAGTGTAACCAAGTAAATCCTGCGTAGCCTGACCCTGCTCACCTCCCCAAATTAATCTCTTGTTCCTTGGGTCAGACCTTTCCACTCAATCAACACTGAGTTTCCTGAGTTCTCTGCACAAGCCTCACTGCCCCTCACCTTGTTGATTTTATTCCACCCCACTGCTGTGTTTATAGGCTTACTGGTCACCCTCTTCAACTCTCTAATTCCCACTGGCTCGTTTACCACTTCCTCTAGGAAACCCTCTGCAATCTCTGCAGGTACGGCTGCTCCCGTAATAGCCGGTATGTATTTCGGTCCTTGCACTTCTCAGGTTTTTTAAAAGCAGTCTTTGTGTTTGCCTCTGGATTCCAAGAGGTTGTGGCCCAACGCCTATCCATTTGTGTTCCTTGGCTTTGGAGTCAAGGACTCAGAGATGCTTGTCTCTTAGTCTTTGTAAAGTGAACAAGAGAATGAATGGGTGACTGGATTTGTCACTTCCCAGTTGTAACTGAATTAAATGGATCCAAATGGAACATCTGCCCTCAGTTATGTGATGAGTAATTTTAGAATTATTTCCGCTGCAATTTCTATATGATATCCATTAGACGAAGGTTAGTTTTATTTTTATTAACTTCTTGTTTACATGAGTTCAGATGATTAAGGATACACAATGTAAATGTTGAAAGATACAATTGATTTCTAATGACTGATGAATTCAAATATATCTCTGGTTCTAGACATGGCAGGGAACATAGGAAACCACGGATAATATTGGCAGAAGCAGCTAACAGCATTGGGCATCTATCAAAAGTCAGGTACTGGGCTGAAAGATAGGATTTTCTCATCTCATCTATGTAATAGAATTATAATTATTCTCAACTTAAAAATTTCACATATTCAGGAGGAATCTGAGGCAAAGTGAAAATACAGAGCATTTTTTTCCCAAATTATCCAGGCACATGTGAAGGAAAAGGCATCAATTAGCTCAAGAACTTCAACTTTGGGAATAGTGCTTTCTGGTGAATCTACAGACTGGAAAAATTATTCCCGCCCCTCTCCTTTTAAATCCCAAGATTATTTCCAGCTAATTACTCGTTTGTGATGATTAAATGGGTTAATATGCGTAAAATACTAAATGCATAATAGAAGTTAACTACTAGGATTATTAGTTAATATTGAGATAAAATAAGTACTCTAGATGAGTTTTCCGTCATAAATTTAGGAAGTAAGCTTCCCCTCTGCAACTTAGCATATTTTAATAAAAATGAGCATTTTGAGAATAAGTATGAGCATTTTGAGAAGTACTATACAGTCAATAACCACAAACTGTTGTCCTTGGGCAATGCTATTATCATAGAGCATGAATTTATCTAACATGTAAGAGGTTGGATTTGTCATTTGTCTAAATGAAAGAAAGAATAATGAGGAGAATCATAGATTGGTTATTTTAAAGTTGGGGAAAATGTATGTACTAAGGGCCCAGAAAGTGTTTGGATGTGATGTTATGTTATTTCAACTGAAGAGAATGTTAGAATGAGGCACTCATCAAGGGCGGATCTCCTAGCTGGCAGCACCAGCACCCATGGTGTGCCACCCACAGGTGGGCTTCAAGTGTAGGACATAACTGAGGGTCCATTTTGAAAACTGAAAATTCAAAGCTTCTGTTTTTCCTTCTGGCTGCTAGATAGGCATTTAATTACCTTTGGGAGAAAATCATTCCTGCTTTTAGGCCACGAGAGCACTTCTTTTCCCTAACTCAACCCTCCTTCGAAAACTTCAGATGCCTTCCCTAAATTGACAAGCTGGGAAAGTCAGAAGTGTTACCTCCACTGCCTTGGCCTCCTGACCTCATTGGAGAAACCAGACCCAATGAACTTAACATTTTCTTCAAGGACAACATGGCTGTGCACAATGGAAGGGAGGGAAGGGCAAGTCCATCCTCTCAAGGCAGATTCTGCAGGCTGACTTAGGGGAAAGGTGCACTCAGCAGGCCGAGGCTGTGACCTTGACATCCGTGAGAACATGTGGACTTTCTCTGTAAATGCATGAGCCTGCAATGCAGAATTTCACAGACTCTGCTCGAGATGCCCTACAAGGGTTTCTGTCAGAGCTCGCCTGGGAGGCAGGTCCTAATCTGCATTTAGCAGTAGAGCTATTACTCTCCCTCTAAGTGCAATTCTCATTGACCCTGACGACTGTCTAATTGACAGCAAAGTGGTTCAGCCAAGCTGACCTCTTCTTACCTGTGAAGAAAGTCTTGGGTAGAATTGATTGGAATACTTCACAGCTGCATTAGGTGGGGGTGTCCTTAACAGCTGCGGCTTAACTCGTGGGGTCAGCGCCGGGCTTTCAGTGAAACATCCCATAATGAAATCAGATCACTCCTCCAGTAGGTCAAAGCTCGTTTGCCATGCTCTCTCCTCTCTGCGTTCGATTTCCAGCTTGACTTTCAAGATTCTTATGCGTCTTTAAATAAGTGAATCTAAGACTTAATATGCACTGTCTCGGTTGAAAGACCACTTGGTCAATGGCTTGGACTTTGAGGATTAAAACATTGTTGCATTTACCTAAAAGGTGAAAAAGCACTCCCTAATCACTGTCCCTTTTTTTGACAAAATAAAGTTATATCGAAGTACTTAAGTGACAACAACTCAACTTAATTCTACTAAACGTGGTTTTAAACCAACATACTAAGCAGGTCTTCCCTGGTGGCCTAGGGGTTAAGCCTGAGCGCTATTATCTCTATGGCCTGAGTTCGAACCCTAGCGAGGGAGCTAACCCACATGGCACAGCAGATCTCTCCTGCCTTGCCCTCTGCTCCCCATAGTAGTGCATTTTGGTGGTCCAGCTGTTCTGCTCCCCACTCTGTTTCTGATGAATCTTCTCACCCACTGCACCTGTGGCCTGCACCCCAGTTTTTCTACACACAAATTTAAAAAAATAGATATGGTATCTTACATAAGACATACCGCACTTAACTAAATTTATAATGTATTCTTAGTATCTTCTAAAATAGTGCTCACATTCACAGTTGTCCCATAAGGAGCATTTTGCAGTTGGTCTGTTGGCATCATATTCGTCATTTGGTCTACACATGACATTTGGTTGTTTTTCTTAAGTCCTTTTTATTCTAAAGAAGTGTCCTCTTTTTTCATGCCATTGACTTGTTGAAGAAACTGCAACCAGATACTCTGCAAAAGCTTCACACATTTTGCATGTTTATTTTCTAGTAGTGTTAATTAACTTGTTTCTCTTTCTTGTATTTCTTACAAACTAAAACTCTGTTCTGTAGTTTAGATTGAACTTAGAATCAACCTTTTCATCAACAATACCTTTTCATTTTCCAAACAGAAGAATATTTTAGCCAGGAATTGCATCTGTCATCCCACAATCAAATTCAGAAGTACTAAGTGTTAATATTAGATATAGGTATGGTCACATATACCTTTATAATCACAACCTTTACAATCATGATAATTAAAAAGAAAATATATGTGTACATAAATAAAAATGTTTCTATTTTCCATCTTTAGAAGGATAAATTGGCTCTTAATTCCATGCCTATTTTTGAGAAAAAAAGAGATACATTTATATTTCATTCCATTTATTCATTGTTTAATCATCATTTACTTTCTACTTTGAGCTAAGAAGTGCTTACTGATAAACATAAAAAGGCAAATAAGATGTGATTCTTAGCCACAAGGAAATTAAATTTCATATGGTATTTTTGTTATAAAACTTGTTCCCAGTGACCTAGAGCCATGGCATAATAGACCAGCTATGGTTTATAAAACAATGTAAAAAGGAACATTTTCAATATCCTTTACAATACTCCTAACAGTATCTTTGTTACGTAAACATAATAGTAAGACAATCAGAAGAACAGTAAAAAAAAAAAAAATGATTTAATTTAGCCAACTCTCTGGTCTGCATTATATGAAACACATATCTAACATCGGTCCTGCTCCTGGAATTGTATTAGTAAATATTTGTCTGTATTATTGAATAAATTAAATGTATTTTAATTGTGTTGTAATACACAGATACAATCTAAGAGAACTATAAGATAGACATAATCTAAAATTTCTCATTTCCTAATCTTTGTTATATATTTGTGTAAAATAACCTAAATCAGATCACTCTGTAAGAACTGAACATCTAGTATGGAAAACAGTATCAAGATGGGCATTATCTTAATAGTTTAAGTAGTAAGGAAATCTTTATCTGCAGCAATTTTCAGTTATACTTGCAGATAAGGCAAGTAGATAGCATTTTATAACTTCTAAATTTCTCACATAATTTAAAATATAAGTAAGTGTGTGTTTGTTATTGTAAACCATGTGAGTGTAAATTTTATTGTTGTAGAGGCAGGAGAAATGCCAATCAATCATTTAATATGTTAAGAAAAGCTTCCTGAAAGATTTTAAAGTGCATTCCTTAGAGAATAGATGCAGAATCAATGGGATGGATGTATTTAGGCGTTCATAGGTTTCTAGGAAATACCAGATGTCTTAATTTAACCAGAACACGGGGGTCATGCAGATGTTTTAAATAATAATGTTTTATTTTATTTCTTTTAAAATTCTTACTATTTATTAATAGCTTTTCCGTATGTTATATAACAGTGTTAGTTATAGTCATCACCTTGTGTATTGCATCCTTAGTGCTTATAACAGGAATAGAGTTTTTCTTTAATAATGTTTATTGAGGTAAATTTATTTCTTTATTTTTTTATTTTTTTTATTATTATTATTTGTTTACATACAAGCTGGGGTACAGGCCAGAGGCGTGGGGCTGCGAGAGGGCTCACCAGAGACAGAGTGGGGAGCAGAACAGGCAGATCAGAAATACACTGCTGAGGGGAGCAGCGGGCGAGGCAGGAGAGGTCTGCGGCGCCATGTGGGATTCTCCCTGGCCGGGCATCAAACTTGCGTCGCCACTGCCGACAGCTCCACAGCGCAGCGCTTAACCTCTGCGCCACCAGGGAGGCCCTTTTGAGGTAAATTGAACTGATCTTTGCATCTTAGGAGATTATCGGTTCAAACCTCCACAAATGTGTATCTTCCTACCATGCCCACACCAATAACCCCCCCAACCATACTCTACCAGGCCCTCTTCCTCCCCCACTCCTGCTCTGCCACGTCCTTTTCTGATTGCCTCAGTTTTGTAGTCAAATATTAAGTTCATTATTCATTTAGTTTGACTGACCCCTAGTTATGTTTATCTCTATTTCACAGGAGAGATGACCTGTATTTGTCTTTCTTCTGACTTACTTTGCTCACCTTTATCCTCTTCAGTTCCATCCTTGTAGTCAAAAACGACAGGAGTTGGCCCTTGTCATTTTTTTATAGTTGAGTAGTAAAACGTTGTATATATATCCACATTTTTTTCTCATCTACTCCTCTATCCTTGCAGACAGTTGTTTCTATAACTTAGCTTTTGTAAATAGGCCTGCAATGAATATAGGACTAAGTGTATAACTTTGAATTAGTGTTTTTGTGTTCTTGGGTAGATACCTAGGAGTAGAAATGTTAGGTCATATGATTGGGTCTATTTTAATATTTTGAGGAACCTTCATACTGTTTTCCATAGGGGCTGGACCAATCTACATCTCTACCAACAGTTCCTTTTTCTTCACCAACATCTGTTGTCTCTGGTCTTTTTTTTTTTTTTCCCATATATATTTTTTTACTGCTATTTATATTCGATATGAGCCATTCTCACAGGGGTGAGGTGGTATCTCCTTGAGGTTTTGATTTGTATGGCCCTGATGATACAAAAGACGCTGAGCATTTTCTCATGACTGTTGGCCATGTAATGAGATTTTAACTATCATTAGGATCATTCTGTGCCGGGTCCAGGATGTCCAAAGGAAGTAGACTGTATGTGACTATTAAAAAATTCTGATAGGAGGACAGTGTGTATGATAGTGTGTCTAATTTTGGTGGCTTCATCCAGAAACAATTACCAACAAATCATGAAGGAGAGCAGGGCCCTAGTCGAGGTGATATAATGTCTTGTAACATTGCTCACCATCTTTTAGAATTATTCAGTGCAGGATTTGCAAACTAATGCTTACAGGGTTCCAGTAGCTCACAAGTAGCACCAGCTACTACCTCATGCCTCTCACCTTCAGTATACCTGTCAGTCTTAGTCATCATTTTAGCCTTGCCCTGAGCCCATGATTTCGCACTTGGCATCTCTATCCGGATTCACCACGTATAAAGGTCAGCCGACTTACTGCACAATTCTCCATCCAGGGAAGCAAGGGGTAGCTGAAATTTGCCCATAGTCCCTTCACCTTAGCCCTAACTCTGGCAGAGGACAATGACTATCTGTTAGGAGGGAGCATTTTTGTGACTCCATGTATGTAGCTGACTGAGCTAGTTGCTTTACTGTCTATACTCCAACACTCCTCCATGTCTCCAGTGCTGGAGTCCTTTTAACTGTTATGTACTTGTGAACACTATTTTGGGGCAGCATCATGTGGGCCAAACATTAACAAACAAACCAAAAAGTTGCTCTCTAGAAAACCATGGCTACCAGTTTTGACCCCTGATTGAAAGATGTTAAGTCTAGGAAATGTATGAGGCACAAAAATAATGACATTCGTGGAGAAACTGCTTAGAAAGTGAATGAGTCCATTTTGAAATATGTTGATAAGAGAGACAGTGGAAATGGCATGTAGGCCTTTGGAAATTTATTCAAAGCTCTGAGAGAGAGATAATAACAAAGAGAAATATAGCTAAGTGTCATAAGTATGGAGATTAGAGCTATAGCAGTGGATAAGAGAAAAAAAACAAAGGAGAGCATATAAAGAGAAGAATATAAATTGTAGAACCCTTTTGCTACTACATAGTTCAGGAAAAGCAGAAATAATAGAAATTGGTAACAGAAAATAAAGTAATCAAAACCTTGGTTTCTGGTCAGGTTATTAAATGTTCACTGTGTTCACACACCAGATTTACATTTCTGCTGGTGTTACCATATTAAATAAATGTTCCAAGGTGTTAAGAAAAGAGAATTATAATAACAAGGTATCACAGTTTTTCACATTTTCAAATCTACACATTGAAAAATTTACTTGGCTGTGGACTATGGTATTTGTTGTAAGCCAACCTTTGGCTCAAACTCAAATTGCTTCTTTAGTGTGGAAGTAAATCTTTTAAAAAACGGAAAGATATCTTTATAACAATACTTCCCTTATGTATTAGAAGATGAACATTTCAAAATTTTGCAGGATTTATTAGGACTTGAAATGTATTTCTATACATGTTTTAATAAAACTGGAATATGAGTAAAAGAGTTTAAATTGGGACTTCAAAAATGAGACATAGATTCTTTTTGAAAATTTCTTTAGATATTTTAATAATCCACCAACCAATCGAAAGAATTTCAAGGGAAAAGTCACATTTTCCCTTTCCATTTTATGCTTCGAGTACTGAAAGAAAAAGAGCTCTGAAGACAAATGGGTGTGTTTATTCCCAGAAATGGCCACTGTTTTGCTTGCTTAAATTTACAGCAAGATTGAGAGGAAGGTGTGGATATTCCCATATGACCCCTGTATCCCACACATGCATAGCCTCCCCCATTATCAAGGTCTTCTGTGAGAATGGCACACTTTTGACAATTAATGAACCTAGAATGACACATTATAATCACCAAGAGTCCATATTTACGTTAAAGTTCACTCTTGGTGTTTAACGTTCTATGAGTTTGAACAAATTTATAATGATGTGTCTCCATTATAATAGTGTCATACAGGGTAGTTTAACTTCCCTTGAAATCCTTTATGTTCTCCTATTCACTTCTCCTCCACCTTCCAAAACTAATGTTTTAGTTGTCCCCATAGTTCTGCCTTTTTTAGAATGTCAAATAGACAGAACCCTATAGTATATAGTCTTCAGATTCACTTCTTTCACTTCATTATAGGCATTTAAGGTTCCTCCATAGCTTTTTATAACTTGATAACACATTTCTTTTTTATTGCTGAATAATATTCTAGGATCTGAATACTCCACAGTTTAGTTATCCATTCATAAGGGACATCTTAATCATTTCCAAGTGTTGGCAATTATGAATATAATTATGATGTTTCTGTAAACATCTGCGTACAGAATTTTTGTGGCCATATTTTCACCTCTTTGGGGTGAAAGAAGTAATTAATAAGGAACATAATAAGAGTATTTTATGGTCAGACTATGTTTAGTTTTGTACAAAGACATCTTGTGCAAAGGCTTTGCCATTTGCTTTCCTACCAGCAATATATGAGAGTTATTCCATATCCTAACTAGCATTTGGTGTTGTCAGAATACTGAATTATGGCCATTCTGATACATACATAGTGGTTTCTCACTGTTCCTTTCATTTGCACTTCCCTGATGACATATGATGTGGAACATTTCTTCATGTGCTTACTTGCCATCTGTCCATCTCCTTTGGTGAGATGTCTGTTAAGGTCTTTGGACCATTTTTTATTTGCTTGTTTCCTTATTGTTGAGTGTTTATGAGTTCTATGTATTTAAGATAGTCTTTTATCACATGTATCATGTGCAAATATTTTCTCCTGGATTGTGACTTATCTTCTCATTCTCCTGACAATGTCTTTCACAGAATGGTTTTTAATATTAATGAAGTTCAATTTATCAGTTCTGTTTTTTGTGGATCCTGCCTTTTATTCTATAACTAAAAAGTTACTGCCAAACTCAAAATCATCTTGATTTTCACCTATGTTATCTTTTAAGAGTTTTGGAATTCTGTGTTTTACACTTAGGCCTACAATATATTTTGAGATAATTTTTGTCAAAGTCTTAGGTGTATTTACACTCATTTTATATATCTAGTTAATGTAAAGACCATCTTTGACTCTTTGAAAAAAAATAAGTTGACTGTAGACTTGCAGACACATTTCTGGGCTCTGTATTCGAATCCATCCAAATTTAATTTCCAGGTATTAAATTTCTGTGATAGTGTTTTGCTGTTGAAAAAGATGAACAGGATAAAACACAAGCACTACATATCCATTATGGAAAGGGGTATTAAGATCGGTCTTATGGACGTTTAAAAATAATAATTCAGCTTGTCAAGTGATAGGTCAAGAAGTGTTGATAAATGAGGTAATACTGAAAATGAATCTTGAAGAGTTAGCAAAAATTGACTATCATTTCATTCATTCATGACAAATCTGCTGAACTCCAAGCACCAAGAGTTGGTTGAATTATAAGGGATACCTCTGTCAGTCAAAGAGGAATAGCCCCTTTTCCCATAAAGTTCCATTCTTGAAGAAATTGAACAGTATGTAGAGTAAACTGTTCTATGTTGATCCTGAAGGAAACACTAGTCATGACTCACCTCAAAAATCATTAGCAAATGATATTTTAGAAGGGATGATAAGAATTACTGTTTGTGGGTCTCCTTGGTGGTGCAAGGGGTTAAGTCTCCGCACTGTGAAGCTATCTGCAGCCACTGCAGCATGAGTTCAATCCCTGGCCAGGGAGCTGACCCACGTGGCACAGCAGACCTCTCCTGTCTCACCCTCTGCTCCCCTCAGCAGTGTATCTCAGTAGATCTGCCTGTTCTGTTCCCCACTCTGTCTCTGGTGAATCTTCTCACCACCACCACCCCCCCACCCCATACATAATAACTAGAAAAACATTGCAGTAGTAGAAAAAAATAAAATGCAAGTATCTGTTACAAGGTAGATGAAGAAAATTACTAAAACATTGGGAGAGAATATGCAAGATAAGACATCAAACTTGGTGTAGATTATCAATAAACGAATATAATAAAATTGGTTTTATCTAGAAACAGAAGAATTCTGACTTAATGGTCAATTGTGTTCAGCTCTTGTTCAAATTCGGTTAGTTGGATCAACTATAGTGATAATTAAGATTTGGAAGAAGCCCTGCTGGTCATTATAATTCATCAAATAATTCTACATAAGTTAATGACTTTATACAAGGCCTTTTCCATCACCTCAAGCAGAGTAAAAACCATTTGGAAACATTTCATGGAAGAGTAACACAAACAATTAAGGTGTAATATGGCTAAATGACAGTTTAAAAACCCTTAAAAGTCTTAATTGAAATAAGAACAATTCTAGGACTGGCTTGAGGTAGTAGAAGAATTACTTAGATTAATGTGAGTAAAATACAAGATAATAGCATGAAGTTAAGTAAATCATGCTGACCCTAGAGTTTGCGGATCATCAAACATACAAATGGCAGAATTAAAATCATTATTTCTTCAAAGATTTTAAGTATAAAGATATGCTACAGAGGGAAAAGTCTTTACAATATAAAATAATGGGCATATTCAAGTTTTCAAAATTATCCATCCAGGGGATGTAATACAGAACCATTCATATTATTGAAAGGAATATTTTCCTCTAGAACCATTAGTGAGACAAGTTGAATCAGTGAAGTGAGAGTTTAAAGCACTCAGGAAATCAAGTTTTTCTAATGTTCTAGAGTCAAAAAATATACATCAAATCATTCATCTCAAGACAGAGAAATCAAAGCAAAACATATTACCGAACAAATAGAAAAATAATGAAATTGACATTTAAATTTGGGGTTTCTGTGTCAATTCTTTATTTTCTTTAGAGATTAAAACATGGATGATTAGATGAACAACTGTTAGGGAGAAAAACAATTAGCCTGATGAAAATAGTTCTCTGTAAAAGAAAATTAGAAACGGTATGTTCCACGTCTATGAGTGAGGTATTAATATCAACACCAGTACCATTTTGAATATCAACAAAAACATCATATACATGTGTGCAATTATACATATTGCATAGAGTTTATATCACTATATAAATAATATGTTATTTATAAATAAAGAGACATTATACCCACTTGTACTAGAATTGGTTATAGATTTATATCATGAATAGTTTATTACTCTATTATCACCTACCCCACTTTACAGAAGATCCAATAGTCAAACTTATACCATAAGGGGAAAAACAAACAAACCAACAAAATTCTCTAAACTAATTTTTGAAAAAATAGGACAGAATGGAATTCTAATGTCCCAGAACACAGTACTACACATTTGGTACTTGGGCTTCTGACCCTTTCTTTCCTTCAACCATAGAAAAATATCCAACATTTTCATCCAGCTTCCCAAATACCTGGCAGTTACCAGCCCCTTGTATGCATACAGAAATGCCAATTTCTCTCTTACATCTCCCATCCTTAAATATGAACAGATAAGGAAAAACAGATATTTGAGGAAAACCCGAAGAATGGCACGAAGCGTAAAGATAATGATTAGCTAAAAAAAGAGTTGATTCTAGAGGAAAAAATAGCAATAAGAAACAGAAGAAAACTTAAAAGGTAATTTCTGTGTTAAAAACTCTGAAGAGTCTGAGATTTTATTCAGTAAATCTAACACTCAACTAAAATAAGTTCCAGAAAGAAACTACAGTGATAACAACAGTACAAAAAAGTATCAAAGACATAATACACCAAAACTATACCAGAGCTAAAGACCTATGTACATCTTCAAATCTCCCTATGAAAAAGAATCTTCTGACTGGAATTAATAGTAGTACAATTTATAACATAACAAGAAGTATAGAATGTCAGAATAAAGTGAAGTGCCTGAACATTTCAGATATAACAATTTGTCTTATCCCAATAAGAAAATAGTAGACACCTTTATACTTTTGAAGATAATATAAATATAACAAAATAATTACATAAGTTAATCAAATCATATCATTAATTTTGGTCCAAATGAGGGAAAATGTGTTTTTAGTGACTTATGAAGAAGAAGTGAGGGGAATCACTTTGAAACTCTTCCTGGAATTACAGAAAGATCATGATTATATAACCATAGAGACGAAAATGCTACCTTAGTTCTTGATTTGCT
This sequence comes from Scalopus aquaticus, assembly GCA_004024925.1. NCBI lineage: Eukaryota > Metazoa > Chordata > Mammalia > Eulipotyphla > Talpidae > Scalopus > Scalopus aquaticus. Next base: position 40,020 of record PVIJ01005577.1, on the reverse strand, counting down.
TTTATAGGGAACAATAATCTCAAAATTAAAGCGCTATAAGTGCAACATATAAATGATTTTCAGTATTCTGAGTCCATTTGTTAACAAGTACTAAGACTTTATGGTACAGAACAGCAAGATTTATTAAGTATTACAATGAAAAATTGAATTTGATTGGCAGGACAGGGGAGAAGATGGAAGGTATAGGAGGAGGCCAACTTCATCTTGCAAGCTTGATGACCTAAGACAAAGTTCTAAGTATATTATTAAATGCCTGGTAGAAAATGCTAATGAAGTAAAATAATTACATAAAAATGAATGGGTGGCAGGAAAGAAGAAAAGGACTTCAGCTAATTCTTATCTGCCATATTAGAAATAGAACATATAGCTATTATATTCATACAAAATTAGTTATATTAATGAATCAAGAAATTACCCAGAGATAGGAAAATAACTTCAGAAAACTAAACGCAAAAATAACTAAAAGTATTTGTTCTGGGAAGCAGCGCTGGGGCTAGGTAAGGATGTAGCAAAGACCCTTATTTTTCATTATATGACTGCACTACTATTTTAAAAATGCCTGTGTGCAATAATATATTAGTATTTTTAAATTATTCTGTATAAATTTGTTTAAAGAAGGGAACCTTAATTATAGTACTTCCTTTATGAAGTTGGAATGAGGTCATGGCTTAAAAATGAAAATCATAAAACTAGCATTTTTAAAAACTATATATTTTAATTTGAATATCCCTTTACTTATTTGTTGGGTGAAATACTTTAATATAGTTGAAAAAATGGAGGTATAGTTCATAACTCTATGCTCTGAGTAATCTCATACATTTCTTTAGTTGTAGAGTAAGCTAATACATTTCTTTTAATAATTTAGAATTTATTTTCTGAAATGAACGTTTGGTTCATGTCCTTTCCCTCTAATAGTATTAAGATATTATTGCTTAACCTATTAACAGATAAAATTTTATGAGTATTTACTGAGAACATAAGCTTTATTTTACATTTCTGCATTGCCTTCTAAGAAGGCATTTTTATCTTTTTTTTTTCTTCCTGAAACTTTTATTTCCGCCTACTAGTTTCAGCAACTTTTATAATGGGGATGTTCAGACTAATCCAAAGGGCAATTTACACTTAACCTTTTTGAATGAAATTCCCTAAGCAGGATGTCTCAGCAGCTCATTTACAATTCTTACTACAGACAACAGACTACAGTTTGTCTCCAAGATTGGCTTTATGAATTGTAACCACAGGAGTAGACAGTGAAGTTTTTACGTTCAGTGCATCTTGGCAAAGGGATTATACCTCAAGCAGCTTTCCCTGGAGTTCAGTCAAATAGAATCAGGGGTGAGGAAATTACTGACCTTTTTTTACTGAGCTGCCATGAATTTCATCCAAAGAGGCCCTTTGCTGAGGAAGGGCAAGAAATGACTTGAGTTTCCTTTCCTGATCTATAAAGAAGATGGCCCTTTGATTTTTCTTGTGCTGCTTCTCTCTCTCCTCTCTCTCTCTTTCTCTCCCTCTTCCCCCCCCACCCCCCTGCCAGTATACTGTATAAAACCATTGGGAGAAAATATATATAGTCAATGTGGGGTGTTAACAGAACATATTGGGGGAAAACACAAGGCCAGAATATTTCTTGAAAAATCCTACTCAGAACTATTGGGTCATTATTCTCTAACCCCCCCCCCCAATAAATGTGCATTTCTACAGCAGCACCTAAATCCTTATGTGCCCATTTCTCAAAGGACTTGTTACTTGGACTCAAAATGAACTAGAGAAAGCAAATGAATCTAAGAGATCTTGAGATAATTACAGGCATATAATAAACATTTAATGGAGAAAGAGCTAAATGCAGCTGGGTATAGCCCTTGGAACCAGAATAAAAAGATGTTAATAAAACATGATACTTTGAGGCATCGGGCCATTAATTCCTATGGATGATTAATGGAGAAGTATTTCAATATCAATATTAGAATTTGATCTTAATCTTTAGAAATAGAAAGATGAAATCTAGACCTTTATTAGAGAAATATTTCATTGGAGAAAGACTGTTCACATATTGTTTTCTAACTGTAAACATTTTTTTTAAGATTTATTTATGTATGCATACAAGCTGGGGTACAGACCAGAGGCGTGGTGCAGCTGAAGGGTTCACCAGAGAGACAGAGTGGGGAGCAGAACGGGCAGATCAACAGAAACACACTGCTGAGGGGAGTAGCGGGTGAGGCAGGAGAGGTCTGCTGTGCCATGTGGGAATCTCCCTGGGCTGGCATCGAACTTGCATCACCGCTGCGACAGCTCCACAGTGCAGCACCTAACCGCTGCGCCACCGGGGAGGCCCTCTAACTGTAAACATGTAATATTTCAAAACTTGATAATAGGAGTACTCAGACAATGATCTCAAATCCTGTATTTTTTCCATTCATTCTTTGTAGAAAATCTCCTAGCAGTTCTAATATATAACATGTATCAACAGATACAGATACATGTAGGAAAGAACTGCATACATAGCTATTATTAAATCTGTGCATGGATAAAAGATATAAAATATTACAAGTTACTACTCTGTCTCCAAAATAATCTTTGGGATGATGTCATGTACCAAATAATAGTCCCTTCATATGAAAAGATTCAAGCATGATTTACATATATTATCTTGATTGCCATAGATATAAAAGGGTATTCTTCTAAGATTATGAGTATCTTCACATCTCTGCTGTTAACATAAGAAAGGGAGGGAGAGAAGGAGGGGCTGATTCAGTCAGATTCAGTCTAGAATAAAAACTTTTCTTCCCTCCTATGAAAGGTATGCTATGAAATTTTCCCATACTCCTCTCGGTTCTTCTTGGGCTGGTTGAGTAATCAAATTTTACATCAGGTTAGTATGAGAAGAAAACAAATTTAATTACATACCTGGTGGGTGGCGGTCTACATAGACATATACATTCCAAAGACATTGAGTCAAAATGAGGGTATATATCCTATGCTAAGAAATGGAGTAGGGGCCTAGGTCATCAAGGAGAGAGCAGGGGGACTCATATGGCAGAGAAAGGATGATTCCCCTGATGAAGAGCAGATGTCCTTTAATTAGAGGTTTTTCCCTGCAATAGAGCTAGATTTTTCATATAAAAAGGGTATTTCTGGTAAAAACCCTAATTATGGTAAAATCTCCCAATTTTCCTTGTTTTAGGTAGTTAAGGGGGTATTAAAAGTTTCTTCTGAACCTACAGAGTCTCTATTGACCTCAGATGGAAGTAATCTATCCGCCAAAGAAGTAGGTCCTGTCCTGAACATCTCGGTGGCCTAGCCCAAGTCAGCAGCTACTAAAATCCTCAGAGGTGGTTACACTACTCAGCTTCTGGCTTGAAAAATAGTCAGGATATAATTAAAATAGTGGTTCAGGATTATCGGTGCTTTGATGGATGTTGTGGTGTGATGTAGTAACGTAAACCTAAAGGGATGTGAAGGTGTATCCTTAAATTACCTGCAGTGTTGAGGCCTCCTTCGTGGTGCAGGGGTTAAGTCTCAGAAGCTATCCACAGCCACTGCAGCACGAGTTCGATCCTAGCTCAGGGAGCTTCCCACGTGGCACAGCAGACCTCTCCTGTCTTGCCTGCTGTTCCCCTCAGCAGTGTATTTCAGTAGATCCGCCTGCTCTGCTCCCCACTCTGTCTCTGGTGAATCTTCTTGCCCCCAGCACCTCTGTCCTACACCCCAGCTCTTGGATGCATTAATAGAATGAATCTTAAAAAAAAAAAATACATGCAATGTTGTAAACCAATGTAACTCCAATAAAAGTAATCCAATTTAAAATAAACACTGGTTCCTATTTCTTATGAGGTATCAATTTATGCAGAGATACTCTTTTCCTTCCTGGAATCAGAATATACCTATCTATTTTCCTGATACAATGGGAATAGTTCTTTGGAATAGTTCATCAAATTATTACTAAAATATTAAAAGGGAAAAAAAAAAGGCAACTCTCTCTAAGTTTAGAAAACCACACTGCACAATTTAGGCCCTAAAGTAAAGCTTGCTGGGATGAGAGGCAGAAAAACAGAAGTTAAATAGAAGAGGCCACTCAGAAAATGTCCCCGTATGTTTTAAATATGCCACATAAAGGTAATTCCAGACCCATGACTATATTATCCTTTTAACTTCTCTAGAAGACATGTTCCTCAATTAGGTTGCCCCTTCTAATAGAAACCTTCTCTTTAAAGTCAATTTTAAGTAATGATCACATCTGCCCTTCTGATCGCTTAGATTTAAACACTGACTCAATGCTATTTTCTGGTGTCTCATGAAGCTAAACCCTCTATCATGTCAATACCCAGAAAGCTACCAGAAATATGCTACTAAAAATTAGACGCATCATGAATTTGCCTCATTTATTAAAATATCCTGTTTTTCATAGCGAAAAATCACATTCTTTCCCTCTAATATCCGGGGCCAAAGAGGATGGTGTGATTCAGCCTTTTACTGAGCATCTGTCCAGGTGTGAGTGTTGCTAAAGTCTTTTTAAAAATCCTCATTTAAATTCAATTTTAATGGAACAAACTGCTAGAAATGTGCCAAGAAAAATGTCCCTTAACATTTGCCTGTGGGATTGTGACCCTGAAGTCTTTACCAGGGGCCTAACTGCCCAGGTCCAGGAAATCTCTTAGCAGATGTGCTGCTGGAGGGGAGGGATGATGGCCTTGTAGAGACTGCCTCTGGTGGATGCTGTTGGCCTGTGAATTATTCCAAGTGCATTAAGAGAAACTAATGACACCTTTGTTAGCTAATGTGTTTCACCTGCAAAGGTAACAGTTGCATTCTGAATAGGTCTGGGCAAAGGGGAGGGGTCAGGCTGTTAGGCTCCTTGATCTCTTGTTTAGTATTGAGGCAATTTGTTTCATCTTCTCTCTGGGCGATTTATCTCCTTGGTGTCAGTGACCACCTCTGAGTCCTTTGCTTTTTGTTTCCCCTCATTAAGCCAGAGACTTCATTCCCTGGCCGCCTCCTTGCTTCTTATCAAGACTATATATTTGAGGAAGGTTCAAACACCTTTAGACAAAGATGAAGGGTAGGATGAGGGAGGTGGAGGTTGGGGGAGTATGCTTTTGTTATTGCAGAATCACACCTTCTCAAACATGTAACTAGTTCTTGTGATGATAGTGAATTGCAATTTTTCCCTTCAAGGCATTTAGCCAATTATCCAGGACTTGGATATTTTCAGGCTTCCAATTTGGTGATAGAAATCTTCCAGATTTGCATTTTAAAAGTCTCAGGACAGGAGTCCTTTTTACCTAATTTCTTGTTGAGCTTGTGCTTGAAATTGCTTCTGTAAGAGTTGAAGTGGAAGAAGAAATATGTGAATAGAGGCAATCCACTAAAAACTTGGACTTGACATTGACATCTGCTTTTTTTGGTCATGTTTGCCATCAAGTAACTTATGGGGATTTTGATTCCCACCAACCTGAGACTCTCCTGGGTATTTCTATCTGTGAACACAGATGGTGAGAGAGGACACAGTACAGAATACCACAAAGTGTCTCCCTTATTTTACTGTAATTGAATTGTGTTGCTGTTATGTGTGGCTGATTTAATTAATCAAACTTTTTACAATCAGCCTTCTTTCCCACCAGTCATCTGGTGAACGTGTTCCTCTTTTCTGAGGGACTGCTCCAATACAATGCAACATTCGCTTCTTGTTTCTTGAAATCTGCCCCCACCCATTACTACTTCCTGTCATATGGATGAAATGACTCCATCTGTTTCATCAACCTTTCTGGGATTTTTTAATTTAAATGATTGACTTTCTGGTTCCTGAATCATCTGCAAAAGAAGTGATGAAATACCCTGGGACCTGTCCCTCCTCACCCTTGTACTCTCAGTCATAATTACCTGAGGTCCATGGTGAATTGCCTCTCATCTCAGACATGCATTGAGTATCAGCAGGAATGAGGAGATCTCATGCTTCTCTGCTATTTTTGTTGTTCTTACACAAAAGAACTTGCTCAACTTTTCTGCACCTTTCTCTGGAGAAGATGAAAACTAGAAAGGTTGATTATTTTCTACCCTGGATTTGGATTTAGGAAGAGGAGGCATTTCTCATTTCTAGCAATAGGCATGGATTTTCAACCTGTCATTTTCTCCTGTCAGCCAAGCACACGCAGAATGTGCAGTCAGCAGTGGGCGATAACAGGGATTCTGGGAATAAGAGCAATCTGCCTCATCTGGCCTGAAGTAGGGGAAGCTCCATGGTGTCTCATTAAAAGGTCTTCTCCTCTCCTTCGGGTTCTTTCCAATAGCGCCGAGGCAGATTGGCGATATTAGCATTGCTCTTCTGCTGGTGACTGGTGTAAACAGATCTTAACTTGATATACATGTGCACGGTTTTCTCTGATCCTTGTCATTTCCAGAGTGGTTGCAGCTGTTCCCAATGTTGCTACAAAACACCTTTTAACCAAGAATACTGCTGCTTCCCTGCTGTAAGCAACTGTGGATGGGTATGTGATTCATCAGCTGTGCACTTGACACTGTAGAAATACAGAGTAAAAAGTGAATGCTTCTTTCCTTTGATTCCATTATGGGACGCTGCACCAACTCACAGCTGGAAACAAATTAAAGTCGTTTTGCTGATAATACAAAGAAAGTGGTTTCCAAGTAAAGATCCTATTCAAATTATTCACGATGTTTTCCCTTCTAGGACTATGTGTCTTTATTTGCGAAATTAGATTGTTTTGCATTTAAATGTTAATAACAAAGAGAGTTCTTGTATTATGCAGACTCTGGCAAGGTGATACGCTTGGACAGTTAAGTGTGTATGGATATATATGTACAAATGTGTGTGTGTATTTGTATTTGGACAGTGTTATCTAAGTGGCAGATGGCTCATATTTATTGTATTCTTCAGTCACTCTCCTTTCACCTTGAATTTCAGGAATACTTTAAAATCATAAAAAAATACGTGCATTTTGATAATTATTCTTTGTTTTTCAAAGATGAGTTGAAATTAGCCTTCTTTTATGCCCCTGCTTGCATTTGTCTTCTGAAATACCCTTCCCTTTCATTCTGTATTCCGGATTTCAATGTCTAACTTTGAAAGTTATCTATGATTCTTTCACCACATATTCTGGAAATACAATCAGGTAAGGCAAACACTACTTATTCCCAAGTGGTCCCTTTTTTTGTTTTCCTCTTTAAATTAAAATGAAACCCTAACACCAGCCTGGAGGTAAAAGGGATATTGCCTCTGGTTTCTTTTATTGCTTTAAGCATTTTATTGGCATTTGACAAACCAAAACACAAATAATAAGCCCTGTATGTCCTTTAGATCTATTGTGCATTTGCTCTTTTTGCTAATACCTTACATTTTTGCTTTTCTGGAAAGCTTCCATTACATAGGAGAGTGCAGAGGGTATTGAGAAAATAGTTTGACTCAGGAAAATTAACAATGAAAGTGTCCCGGCTGAAAAAGCTGGAATATGATTTGGGGCGTCTGATTCCCCTGGCGTTCACCCCTTTTTGGCTCAGACTTGAATGCTGAGAATCGACCTCATGTGATAAGGTTCAGTTGTTTCTGAGATGTGTGTAGTTGTCAATGCACATGGTAAGCACATAGTAGGTGCTTTGATTGATACTTAGACGCACATATTGAGCTCTTACATTTAATGAGTCTTGCCAGCATGGGTAAATTTGGGTGTCAGTAGTTGTCCATATATTCTTCAGCTCATCTCTATAGTGCTCAGCTGACATGTTTGTTCTCCTAACCTTATATCTACCCCATTGGGTTGCATTTCTTTGAAACAGTAATGTTATGTTTAGAGGTTCAAATATATATATATATATATATATCCCATTTAACTCATACTTAGAGTTTCAGTTCTTTGAAAGGAGGACACATTGATATTGTTGCTATGATTTTGATTATTATAAGTTCAAAAGTATTTATTGTGTTGTGATTAAGAAAATGAATCATGTGTAAAACACATTTTTATTTCTTATATTGACTTTACTTTTTGAATTAGATATATTTCATTAAGCTAGTAATAACCATATGTTATATGTCATCTAATATCCTGGGGGAATGATAAGTGGCTAGTCCTAGAATTCACATCTCATTATTCTTTGACTCTAAATTCAAACAGGGCAATATCTAAAACTCTCACATGATGGTTGATTAGTGACCCAATGAAATGAGTTGTTGAAAACATAATTCCTGTTCATAGGAGCTGTGTGTATAATTCATGATGTGAATGATTACAAATAGTATTCTTGCTGGCAGTGTCAGACAGGAGGCCAGCAGTTAATGGCCCATGGAGATTTAACTACCCATATTCCCAAAGGTGCTCCTTACAGGGCAAATATGAGACCCAATAATGGAAGATGGTAGGAACTTGCTTCTCCATTTCCTCTCTGCCCACTTGGGAACAAATGGATTTATTTTATGAATTCTAGCTCCATCTTCATTTACCATTTTGTCTCTCTCTCATTGTCATGAAAGTATTTGCATGCTTATAAAACATGACTGAGACACATATTTTGTTGCCATTGTGATAGTATGCCTGCACTCTATCTAAAACATAGAGAACTGGTGAAAAGGTGCAGCTAATATCTCAATTAATAGGATTTATCATGCCTAATATTCATAGATTATTTAATATGCACTTGATAATCTGTGACTTCTAGCTATCATTTTTAAACATCTAATATTTTAAGTATCTCAATAATTTTATGTGGGTGGTATTAAAAATATATCATAATAAGCTATGACAACTTAGAAGCAATGAAAACCATATCAGGTCTGGACAAATGAAATTAACAACATAACTTTCAGACTGGACAAAGTGAATGACATGTAATTAGCATTTTTAAAGGCAGCTAGAACAGCACATTAGGAAGTGGATAAATTGTTTGCTTAGTGTACTGATGCTCACCTGCATTTTCAACAGAGCAGACACTGACTGGTATTTCTCATCTACCATGTACTAAGCACATAGAGGGTCTAGTGGCTACAGCAGCAAATAAGTTAGACAGCGTCTACCTTCAAGGATCTGGCATCCTAAAGGAAGGGAACAGATATTCAGCCTATATGCAGACATGTAAGACAATTTGAGGTAGTGGCAAGTGCACTGAATAAAATGTAGTGGGACAACATACTATTGAATAGATTGCCTGGAGTATGGGGTAACTGGCTGCTTTATCTAGGATAGTTTAAGAAGGTTCCATATTTGAAAGATAAATAGTGGAAGGCATCAATAATATGTGGAAAACAAAGAAACTGAACCAAGGTAAATACAAGCTTTAAAACTAACCCTTGATGACTGACTATAGAACTGAAGCAACAAGACAGGGAGGTGTTGGGGAAGGGTGAAAACAAAGAGGAAGGAAGCACAATGGCCATTTTGAGGCAACTCTGGACAATCTGGTGGTGGTTGTCTATGGTAGTTAATACTGGATGAGGGTATCCAGATATCACCTCAAGTAAAAATAAATCAAATTAAAAAAAATAAAGTAGAACTATTAGTTTGAACAGTTTTTTTAAAAATACAGCACATGGAAGGATAAATAAAGGAATAATGAGATTGCAAGTCAAAAAAAAGAAGTTTTCTCATTTGAGCTATGATGTTAAGGAGGTACGGCGATGTGGGGAAATTTTAGTAATTAAAAGAGCAGTAAGTGCGGTAGCTCTGAGGTAGAGGTCTGAGCTGTTTACAGAAAGGAAGCAAGGTGGTTGGAAAATACTGAGCAAGTGAAAGAGCTAATAGAGTGAAAATAAATAGGCAGGGTCCAGCTCTTAGGCACCAGACAGGAGGGATGTTTGAGTGGCTTTTTGGTATCCAGTCACTATGTGGCTTCTTAATATTTTCCTCTACCTCAGAGGGTCAATGAAAAGAAACCGCGTGAGGCCAGGCGTTAGAACTTTTAACTCTTAGATGCGGCCCTGCCTCTTCCTACACTGTATTACAGGAACAATCATTTGCTATTCCAGATTTGCAATATTAATATAAAAAAGTATCAAATGAACAATATATTAGGCTCATTACATTTAGAAGAAAGAGCCCTGTATGTTATACATTTCCAAGATCTTCACGAAGATTGTGGGAGACAGATTTGAGTTCAGAAGATCTTTCAATGTTATTCCCTAACAAATGTCAGTAAATATCACTTCATTTTCGGGTCTTTAAGAAGGAATGGCATGCCCCAGTTTTGTTCCTGTTTCTTCATTCATCAAAGTGAATGAATAAATCATACACAAGTGACCACTAAGTAGTCAATAACCTTTTCCTCTAAAGTAGTGATTTCTTGGCAGAGTTTTAAAATAGCCCAAGACACGTCTAATTATCTCAAAATGAAATTAATTTTGAATAAGTAATAAGTAAAAGCAAGTATTCATCTTAAGTATATTGTGGTAAAACGTAAAATTAGAGGATAAAAATGAGAATTAGATATTGAAATCCAAATATATTTAGAAATGTTTTATGGCCATAAAGATACTTATGGCTGTACTATATAATTTGCTAAGCAAATTGGTTACCAGAAGATCCAAATTTAATTTCTGTTAACTAGATCTCTGTTTCTAATCAACAATAAAATTACTGCATTGAATAATTCTCATAAATTTATATGAAGCAATTGGTTGGTTTTGCTTCCATAAAGACATTTGTTTTGCGTACTGTTTAATGTCACATACTTTATCCCAATCTCAAGTCCACCATGTTTCTGGATATTAAAGTGACAGCGTCAAGTGGGATTGAAACTGAGAAAAATTACTTGAGGGCATTTTTGTTTTGTACTTAAATTTTATTTTGTCATTTATTCTTATTAGCAATCATTAAGCAATTTAATAATTATAAGCTCCATTAACATTTTAATGAGTCTAGTGGCCATTGCTAAGTGTAATTAAATTAGTTTTATTGTATGATATTCTGAAGCTGTGATTAAATTAAGTTTTACTGTGCTTAGAAGAATAAACCTATGGAGAGACTGCTATTCACCAAACATCTTATTAACCTATAAGATACTAAAAAAAATAGACATTAATGGAAACAGGAGAATAATATAATTCCCTATTGAGTCTATTCACAAGATAAAACTTTAATCATTTCATTTTGGAATCGGTCTAGTTATGACAGCATACTATTATTTAAAAGTGTTCTTTGGGTAAAGATGGAGACAAAAGGAGGGGGGAATAGGGATTCTGGTCATGTTCTGCTCCTCCCCCCTTTTCTCCAGCGGTGCTGTGGGTATGGGACTAGGTGAAGTCTGACGTATTAATGACGTGGAGTAGATACGTGTGAATTAGTATTGCATTATTTGGTACGAAATAAGATCTCATGTATATTCATTGATTAACTTAATTTTTTTTTTTATCAATGAAAAAGGCATTTTATTTTCTTTAACAATTGTTAACATAAATAGGTACCAAAGGCATTAAGATGCAAGTCTTTGGTAATCATCATATTTCTGATTAGTGTATTTACTGAAATCCACAGCTTGAAACTGCTCTTTCTTGCTATCATTTAAACCTTTTCCTTAGATGACTGTATGAACTGGAAGGTGATCACACGCTGCGTATTCCTTGTGCCAGTCTTTGGTCCTGCCTAAATTTAAATGTTTGATTTTTTATTGCTACTGCTGCAAGATAAATTCTGAAATGATCTCAAGAGTAAAAGGAGATAGTCTGATTTTCTGATAAATTGCCTTACATAGAATGCAATTAAGCATTTTGCAGGATAGTAATTTGTATAGCATGTACAGCACATGTTTACTTATGGGAATTCTGTGGTTTTGCTGTAATTATTAGATTCTATTGATTGTATTCCATTATGTTAATGTTTCCAAAATGAGCATATCAAGCAATTTTATGCAATATATCAGAAGCCTGAGGGATTTTTTTTCAACATATTTTAATGCCACAAAAACATTTTATCATTAAATTTATACATTCCATTTTTTAGTCAAGAGCATATATGGATATACAATGTGGGTTTTTTAAATTAAACATTAATGATTAAGAAATACTGGATTATATTTCCATTATATATATCATATGCCACTAATCAAAAATGGAAAATTAGCACTGTCTTGTTTTTGTTTTTGTTTTTAATAGTCAATGCTGAATTAGATTCCTTTTAACTCTAGGTAGTGACACACATTTGGAACTTTGAAACCGCAGCTCTAATATGATTATAAACAGCGAACACATAACACAGCATTATTCCTTCTGGAAGAAATAAATTATAGTTCTGGAAGAAAGAAAAACAAAACATTATTACATGAAGAATATTAAAAAAAAAGAGGTTTTTATGTTAGTGGTGCAATTTCTATTCATTATTTAAACTTTCCATTTGGAGAAGTCAGTAATCCAGACAAAAGAGTCTGCTTTGACCCTTCCTTCTTATCACTAAGTATATTCCTGTTTTCATCCATTTGTTATTCTCGATTTCATTTCTCTTCCTCAATAATCTATTATTTTTACGCTCTTCTTGGGAAAAGAATAATTCTACACCAATTCTAAGATTTTTATACTCTTCATTTGCCCGCTCCACTAGTATTGTTCATAGACATTTCAGAGTTAACTTGTTTCGAGTCGCATCCCATCCCCCCTGTAATTGACATCACTATCTAGGCAGTTTCTCAAACCAGTAATGTCAGTATCAGATTGATACCAAATCTGTCATTGTATTTCTTGACTTCCAGTACAGTATTTGTTTCAAATCTGTGCATCTTTTTTATCTCACTTCTGCTATTTGAGCCCAATTCACTTAATCGCTTACATGACCAATGGCAATGACTTCCTAATTCATTCCTCTTCTGCAAGTCTTCCTCTAGTGTATATCATTATCTACTCACCAGCCAAAGGCATCACCCAACTCTTAAAAACATTCCAATTATGCTTCCTCTCTAAATCTCCCTCTGTTCTTTCCCAGAACATTAGAACAAATGATTTGTTTAAACCATCCTGTCTATTTCCCTTCCTATCTCTTATAAAAGCCCTAAGAACAAGGACTCTCTGTAAGGTCACCACTGGATCCTTAGTCCTGCAGTAGAGACTGACTCTCTCCCCTTGCCTGTTTATAAGTTTGGCTTATCGTCATTCTTAAAATAGGAGTTTTCACATAGACTTCCTCTGATCATCCTATTAAGAATAACCTTCTCTGCATATGTAACTATGTATTGTCTCACAGTAGAGTGTTTAATTCCATCATTACAAGTCACATTCTGCAATTGTCTATTGCCTGCTTCTCCTACTGGAATGTGCATTCTATGAGGCCAGGAGTATATCCATTGTGTTCATCCTAGTCTGACAAATAGGAGAGTTGTAACCAAAATGTGAGTGATTTCCAGAACTCTCATACAGCAGGATCTCTTTATATTGTGTTCTTTTTTTTATTTCCTGTGTAGGCATTTCAACTAATGTGGCAAGGACTTGAGTTTCCAACAGAAAATTTAGTGTTTCTTATGCAAAATTTAATTTAATGTTCTCCCTTTAAAAAGTAATGTTGATGACCTTTTCGTGGTATTTGAATGGCAAGTTTATAAATCTCATCTCCTTATATATACCCTTAAAAATCTTCACATTTCAGGTCTTCTGAGATACTACATTTTTTAACAGTAGCAGTGACAACTGATATTGTTTAAGAAGCAGTGATAGTATATAATTTATTGCATCCAATTATGCACTAAGCATTGTTATGTGATGATTTTAAATTCTAAACTTCAGAGCCACTTTATATATATAATGTTATTGTCATCTTTATTCAGTAAAGAAGGAAGGGAAAGGCAATTCATTACATAAATTTCTAGGTATATCCTGCCAGAAACTGACAAGGTGAAGATGCAAATCTAGGTAGGGGTTCGAGAACCTGTTTTCTTACTTAGTAATTATATTTCCTGAAGGAATACTACCCTAATAAGACAAATGATACTGTTTAAAAAGTATGAGCTATTTGATTTTCAAATACTTAAAGCAAACATATGTGACTGATTGATTCAAGTACATTGTTTCATTACTTATTCAATTCCTTCTTTTAATAAAAGTCAGCATTTTAGTGCAATGTATATAAGGATAATTTCAAATGACATCAAGAACAAGCATCTGAAATATTAAGAGCAACTATGTGTTTGTGATTGGTTCTGCCACGTTTTCCTTTTTAGTTGGGACAGTTTATTGTCTTATATAAATTAGACAAGGACACAGGTAGCAATGATATATGGAATTATATATGGCTATTTGTGGATTTATATATGTTAACTGAGAATAATAATTTAATGGTTAGAGGAGATACAAACGAACGCTTTGCCAAGTCATCTCAGCAGCCGATGGCACAACTTGTGAATTCTCTTTATCACTCCCAGTTCTGTTCCTTGGCATTTATATTTGGTCTCAATGCAGAGCTGAAGGTTAATGCCCAGTGGACAGATCCAAATGTACATTCGATACCATCATTATAAGCATGCTTACTTATAAGACACAGAACAGATGAAAGTTCCACCCTGCCTTTGCCCAGGACCCCTTAGGAAGATGGAAAAGGATGAATCAGTCCCTTGTTTGCAAAAAGTGTGACATTAATCATCTGACATCGTGAACCACCAGACAGGTGTCATTTGTTTTTTAAAGTTATGCTATGTTGTTTGTGGAGCTGCATAAATCTTCAGGTTCTTTTAAAGTAGTCTCCACAGGTACAGCAAATGGGAAGTGAATCTGTCATTCTTGAAAATGTTAAAGATCAGCAAGTGCAGAGTTACCATAGAGCTGACCTTCCTCCTTCATTACCGACTGCCAGAACTCTAAGTGGAGAAAAGATTGAGGATGTAAAGACAATAGAGTGAACTTCATATCGTGTCTGCAAAGGGTCACTCTCATAAACCCTCGCATTTATTTAGGGACTTTTCCAACACTGTGTTTGGGAGGACCAAATAATGCCATTTCCCTGATGTTTTGTGTGAAGCCTATATTGAGATGTCACTTTCTGAGTAATTTGTTATGCGGAGTGTTGTACAGTTGTGATGGAGCAAAGCACTCTGAATAAATGAGAGGAGAATAAGTTCTAGAGGAGAAAGGCTGGCTCAGTTGCTTTAATCACCCTGTGATTTCAGGAACACTCACACAAGCCTTGGTTCAAGTCCAGAGGACACAATTGTCAACTTGATAGCTAGTGTTCCAGATGTTGGGGTGACAAGGCTTCAGCCATTTGTATAGCATAATATTAAGTATGAATATAATGGTATGTTGGTGGAAATTGGAATTGACGGATGAATTCTCAGAAAGACTAATAGATTTGAAGAAGGACTAAATTGGACAGGCTCTGTGAAAAATGTGCAGTGGCTCCCATTACAGCACGATTGCACAGCCTTCTGGGCAAATCTAATTCCTTTTTTATATTGCTAAAGTACATGTATGAAAACCATAATTCAATGATCTCATTATACAATGGAGCCCGCCAAATGTATATTTCCATGGCCATCCAGAGTCTGATTACATATTCTTTATAGTATAGTAACTGGTGGTAGCTAAGATCACCTTAGCTTCTGTTTGGAAGGATGAAGAAGGGGTTGGGTAAAGGGCAGGCAGATAATAGTGTCTATTATTCAAGGTTAAATTTATTTGTCCATATTAAATTACGTACAAAACAGATGATGATGTAGTCATCAATCATACTTGTAAGTTGAAATACATTGCAGGGCATTATGGGGGCAGATAATTTACCATACTGATTATGTGTTGATTTTGGCATCATGATAAGTTTCTTCATGATAGACTGTATTAAATAAGCCTTACTGAAAAGTAGATGGTGTCAGGATACAGAAGTCTGAGATTAACTACAGGTTGGAGCTTATCCACTAAACAAAGCTTCTTACTTGGAAAATGGGACATTGATGTTACTATATGTAAAATCAATTGGTGATAGGCACATAAGTGTGTTTTCATCAAACAGAGGTGTCTCCGTTTCATTGGTGATGGTGTAAATAATGTGTTCATTATTCCTCTGAGAGCAGTGAACTTGAGAATTTAAAATATAGTTACATCAATGTGACAGTTGTCCTTCAAATAAGACTGTTCCATTCAATCCACCCCAAGGTCACCAAGTTGACCTTGGTTGAAAGTTCTGGATGTGAAATGTCGGAGATGATCCAAAGTCTGGGGCAGACAAGGGTACTAAAAGGTAGAACCTGGATCCAATGGGAGATGATTTGGGGAGATGGAGGGTACCTTCTCTACTTGTACACAGTGAAGAAGGCTCCTTGTCAAATAACCAGTCCTCCATTCTCACACAGTTCCAGTGCCCATATTCTTGGAGGGTTGTTTGACCCTAGGGTGGTGGAGATAAAGGATCCAAAAGGTCTCTAATCAGGGACTTCCTGGCTCT
The DNA here is from genome assembly GCA_004024925.1 of Scalopus aquaticus. Lineage (NCBI taxonomy): Eukaryota > Metazoa > Chordata > Mammalia > Eulipotyphla > Talpidae > Scalopus > Scalopus aquaticus. The sequence continues at coordinate 23,671 of PVIJ01005577.1, read as the reverse complement.
GAGCTGGAAACTGATACCACCTGGATGAGTCCCGCTTGCACTCGATGCAGACAAGACTGTGAGGCTCAGTGAAAACTGTTTAATTTTAGAAAGAGAAGGGAAGCACCACCCAAGATGAAGAATGTTCCCAGGGATTGAATGTACATCATGATGGGGTGGCTAGACATGCAGGTTCCCGGATGAGCAAATCTATCAGGTTTGTGCTCCCTGGAGAGCACCCCTTACTCCACAGAGCCACTCCCCAATGCATTATTTTTTTTTTTTTAAGATTTATATACTTATACATACAAGCTGGGGTGTAGGCCAGAGGTGTGGGGTGGTGAGAGGATTCACCAGAGACAGAGTGGGGAGCAGAACAGGCAGATCTACTGAAGTACACTGCTGAGGGGAGCAGCGGGAGAGGCAGGAGAGGTCTGCCGCACCATGTGGAACTCTCTCTGGCCGGGGATCGAACTCATGCTGCAGTGGCTCTGCACAGCTTCATAGTGCTGTGCTTAACCCCTTGGACCACCAGGGAGGCCCCCCAATGCATTCTTGTTCACAGACACTTCCCCTGAGGTGCAATGATCTCTGTGCTAATCGGTAGCCACCTCTTGGATTAAAAATTGTTAATCCTCTTCTTACTTGCAAGTTACTTTATTTACTATTAGTTTATGTAGAACCTTCTGCCAACTTACCTCACAGACTGCTCTTACATGACTTATTACTCTGCTCTCTCAAACAAAGGAAGATGACGATATCATTTTCAATGAATTAATGGTGAAACAGCTGCTTCTAGAAATAAAGAGGATTAGATCATTTAAGACACCTTCTTCTACAAAACCACAGAAATTCTGGTTATATTGTAACACAGTCATTTTAATAGCATTGCTGAGTTCCAAGAAGAAAGGGAAATTCCCAAATCCCAAAGACAAAGAAACTGAAATGCAGAGGTGAGAAGATTCTAAGCCACAGCTGCACTGCGGGACATGTGCCTGTCTCCTTAACCAGGAAGTATGCTTTTAAGAACCACGTAGAGAAAATATTCAGTATCTTGGATCCATGCAGGGTAGAGAGGAGGAACTGACATTTCTGAATGTATAACTATGACCCTTGAAATTGTGTTCTGCCCAAAAAAGGACGAAACTTGAGAATAATCTGCCAGTCTCAAAAGGAAATGGCAAGGCAAAGTACCTGCCTAGATTCTAATTAGGAATGAAACAAATCTCCCATTTTGTACAGGAAGTTCCTGAGCATTCACTGCCTTGCTTTTAAATGAGGCTAGGTTGTATTTCACCATGGAACTACACAAGACACCTGAGTGGGAAATGAATTTAAGTGGCCCTAACTTAGCAGTGCTTTGAGGAGTAGATGCAGATATTTCTGGATACCCAAGTACGCAAACTTATTTGTCCAAGGCACCTGCAATAAAAGCTAGTGGAATTGTGAACCCCAAATACAAAATCACACATAATACAGTACTTTCACCTGTGTGAGATTTAGCAGAAACAAACAGAAACCCAAAGTAGCACTCTCAGGATCTTTTACTAATAGAATTGTGCATCTGTAATATAAAATGTTTGTTTTAGTAAATATTAGAGAAACTGTGAATCTGAAAACAAGAGAAAGGGAAAAGTTACAATTTTTAAAAAAATCACCAAAGCAATTGTGCTAAAAAGTCACAAAATGAGAAATTTGTCACACATGTAACTAATAAAGATTAGTATTGAATATGTATTAAAAGTCATTCAATCAATCAGAAATAACAAAGTAGAACAAAAGCAAAATATACAAATGGGAATGCCATTAAAACTTAAGTGGCCAATACACCAAAGAAAGAGTGTTCAGTTTCCTTACTAATCAAGAGTGTAAGTTAAAATGGTGAGACAGTGACTAAGGTGAAAAATGAAACAGTAGGATTTCAGATAAGGATATGGGATACCAGGAACTTATTCGATGTTTATATGCTGAAGTGCAATGCAGGTGTCCTGGGAACAAGCTCCCCAGGGTGGATTTGTGTGCACTGAAGGTATGTATACAGCTATATTCACAGAAGTCTAATTGGTAATGGCCCCAAACCTGCAAACAATACAGACATTCCCTACAGAAGAATAAGTACATTTGATGGAATGTAGGTGTCAGTTGGGGTCAATCTCAGAAATCAAATGTTGAATAAAAGGAGCAAGTTGAAATAAAATATGAACTATACACTCTCTTCTGAAAAATGCAAACACGCTAACTGCAATGTTAGAGATAAATCTATAGATAGTAAAACAAGGAAGAAAAACACATAACCTGTAGATACAGAATTCATGGCAGAATTATCCCCACAGGAGAGAATTCAGAACGGAGAGAAAGGGCACACAGAAAAAAGACTTTATGTTATTGGTGATTTTCTGTTTCTCAAGATATATCAGAATGAACAATATTTTCATTTCCTCTTTATAGCATATTGTGTGTGTGTGTGAACACAAAATATATAATATATAAAAGAATTAATGACACAATATAAAAGTAAAAGAGAACCATTGAGGACCTTATGTTAAAATAACAAGCTGATGCCTCCTTGGTGGCACAGGGGTTAAGTCTCAGCAGTGTGAAGTGATCGGCAGCCAAGGCAGCACGAGTTCGATCCCCGGCCAGGGAGCTTCCCACATGGCGCAGCAGACCTCTCCCGCTGCTCCCCTCAGCAGTGGATTTCAGTAGATCCTCCTGTTCTGCTCCCAATTCTGTCTCTGGTGAATCCTCTCACCACCCCACACCTCAAGCCTGCACCACAGTTCTTGTATGCATGCATAAATAAATAAAAATAAATCTTTATAAAAATAATAAGCTGAACTGTAAAAAAAAAACATAGAATTTCTAAATTAAAAATTATATAATTAAAATCTTCCTGGGTAGATTAACAACAGGTCAAATACAACTGAAGGAAAATATAAGCAAGTGGGTAAAAGATCTGAAAATAGCTACAGAATATATATATAGAAGAGAGAGAGAATTGGCCAACTGAAAAATGGTATTAAGAAATACAGAGGCTAGAAAGAGAGTAACACTTTCAATTAACACCCAGACTGAGAGAATAAAGGAAATGTTAAAGACAGTATTTAAACAGTTAAAGAGATTTTCTTAAAGTGGTGAAAACTTAGATTTTGGAAGTAAAAATTTCAGCTATGAATGAGATAAATAAGCTATAAATAGCAAAGAATGCCTATATAAATACTTTGACATATTATTTGGAGTGATATCAACCTGTAGAAGGGATTCAAGTTATGCATTATGTATGTTCTCCATTCACATGCATTCACCTCCAGAGATGCTGATTTAATAAAGGTGGGTGAAGGGAGTTGGGGGAAAGAGACAGAGATGAACACAAAGAGTTGAGACAACACTTGTAGTCATTGTTTTAATAAACTAGAATAACAATATTTTATTTTTATCAAATTATAGAGCAGACATTTTAAGTGCCTTTGACTTTTGAATCAAATTAACTACTTTTTATAAATGTATCCATCTTGATGAGCTAAGCAATTTTAGCAAGTTTGTTTTTTCCCTTTCTAAAGTATATTGTAAGTAGCAATGGAAATGTTACTCAGTTTGAGTGACAAGCTATTGACATAGGTAATACTTCAAGACAATTTTACAGCATCAAGCTTTTGTTTGAATATTTGATAAGCAAAGACCCTTGTTTTCATAACACGGGATACATGGTATTATAGTTGACTGGAATGTCTGTGACCTTAGATGGATGATTTGATCATTATAGGGCCCTCTTGTTGCTGAGGACTTCTCTGTGCTCTGTTGCACTGAAGTTCTTTGCCCAGATGTGCTTCTGTGGAAATGGAAATACTTTCAGGGTGAACCTAAGTAAGATTTACTATTATGAATATTTGGAATTCAGTTTTCACAGTCTCCTTTATAGCCTCACATGCAAATGAAAATGCACATTCAAAGAAGCTATCCAACTGCACCCAGCAGTACTGTTGATGAAGATTGACAGAGAATGAAGTCCTACACCCAGCATGTATGAGCTATGGGATTATAGGTTGATTTTCATCATAAGAATAGAATAGAAAGACACAAGCAGGATTTTATAGTACTTTGTTAGAAATTCCATGTTAAAAATTTTCCCATGAAAACATTGTTACAAATATTTTTCCAATGGAGATAACCAATTTTATGCTTTAAAATTAATTTAGAAGCAATTTATGAGAAAATAATTGGTGTTATAGTCATATGAATATTTAATAGACTCATATCATTTTGCATATGATGTATTTATAATATTAGCCTGTATGGCAATGATTTTGAATCAATAATTGCATTGTGCAATATCCAAGATGAGATGTTTATTATTTCCTAAACTCCATCAGGAGAGCATTGATGGGGTAATTAAATTGGGTTTTTTTATCTGTAAATCTACAATTTTCATTTACATTAGTCCTGATATTTTTTCAAATGTTTATTTGGGAAAAAATGAGCATGGGAGAAATGTACAGTGAAATTTCCTCTTGCTGTATAAATAGTACAAATAAAAGAAGTATTATGCTCAGAAAAATAATAGAAGATATTATATATACTTTTTTGATCAGCTGTATATTTATTGGATGATTTTCTGGCATAAAGTGAGACACGGGAGACGCAGGTAGGCTGTAGAACTTGTGAAATAGTATAATGGGAAACCCATAAAATGATAACACCAGTGTGTACTCTCCCCTACAATAAAGCTTCATTTCTAAATCACGTTAAAAAAAAAAAAAAAAACAGTCATTGAGAATTTTAAGAGTCCCATACTTAGATATTCAGTATTAAGAGTCTCTTAAGTATCAATTCCAGCATCTCTCTTTTTAATGTTTTCTTATTTACCTCTTTCTTCTCTTCCCCGTGTCCCTTGTACATATTCTTGACAATCCTGCATTTTTTTTTTTCGTTTTCAAAATAGAACAAAAAGGGCTATGGTGATGGTGCACAGGTGAATTGGTGATGCAATTTTATGGGGACTACACCTGAAAAGAGAAAGTGTGCATTGCACAAAAAGGAAGAATGATGTAAAAGATATGTAAAATTAAAAAAAAACCTATCAGGTAAATGGGGTGAATTTCCTCTAATGCTATAAAAATAGATCTTGTACACATATAGGTAAGATGGGACCCATACAGTGAAAGATTTGGAGGGATGAACTATATTAGAATGGATTTAAAGTTGTCTTTTCATATTTAAGCAGTGTGAGCTCACAGTGTATTTAAGAGTTCAGAATGACTTTGCTTCATTCTTTGCTGTGTTTCCCTAATTTGTACATCATCTTCAAATGTTTAGGTGGCATCTTCACAAATTATGTGAAGTTGGAATTGCTAACTAGCTTCAGGTAGAATAAATATTGATGGGGAAATCCGAACTAAAGTTTACCTACTGCCTATAAGCATTCTGACCAAAATAACTAATTTAGAAAAAACTATATTGAGTCGAAACAGTGAATAAAACATCATAGTTGCAGTTGATTTCATTTGCCGATATTTTATGCTATTACTGATAAAGATGCAATTTAAATGATTTTAGCATTTTGCTTTGATTCTGAAGGTAAAGCAAAAAAATAAAAGTGTGAAGAATATCTAGAGAGAATTGACTTACTGCTGTCAACTTGCTCTGTTCTCTTATCAATAGATTGTCATTTTGTAGAAAATTTCATAAGCATTTAAAATAAAATGACAGGCTATATAAGAGGGGTTTTAAAAACAGTCAATCTGAATGTATTCCATTAGTGCTATTCTTAACAGAAGCATGCATTACAATGTTGATCATGCTCAATGGTTGTTGTTTTGCCATCTTAACAATTCTGCTCTATTCTTTTTCTTTAAAAATAACTTGAAAAACTCTCCCTGAAAAATAAGAGCATGTCAATAAAACACAAGGAAGCGTTTGGCCTAAAAGACCGGTTAGTGGTATGGGGAGGAAAGGGGAATGCAGGGTGGGTAAAATGGAAAAAGGGGATGATAGTGTGATGAAGGTAGAATTGGACTTTTGGCCGTGAACTTAACGTGTGTGTATTCTCAGTATGTATACACACACACACACACACACACACACACACACACACACACTGCGTATATAGTGGTATAACGTATATAGTGATATAATGTAATGTCACTTTAATTAAAAAATAGGGCCATGTCATTAGATGCCAAAAGTTGTAATTTCAGAAAACTGTAGATTTCAAATACATTTTAAATTTGAATTCATGATTCATTTAAAAATGTGAACCCCAAAGAATCCTGACAGCAAATTTGTTCCTAGTCTGATCATAGTGTTCATTCAGATTAAACAGATTAGAATTAAAAAGTGCTTTTTCCTTTTCAATAACTCAGGTCTTTAATCTCAAAGTTCAGTGAGTGTTCTGTTGATTGTAGATTCTCGGTTTTAAGCATTAATGCCTTTATTATTTTGTTTGTTTGTTTGTTAAGATTACATGTCTTCCAACTTAACTCCAGAGCAAATAAACAAAGGGAGATTTTATTTGTAAAATATCTAGATTTTTTAAATACTTATAATGAGGCCTCACTGTTGAGTTTTTACAACCTAATAAATCAGTAGCCTTCCAGGCCTTTTACTCTCAACTATCACTGGCCGCTGGTCTTCTAGCTCATGACATTGTCTGATTAATCTCAAAAAACATATACTTAAAAATTTGATGTGTGTAGAAGTCATACTGTGTTCTTTCCACCACAAAATAAAATGAGTACAGTAAGACAATGGCAATACCATTATGTCTAAAGAGCAGGTGGATAGCACAGGTCAAATTCAGCCATACCAACATTTCTACTAGTCCATACAATTCCTTTTAAAAGACTGTTTCAGCACTATTTAAAAATCCAGATTTTTGTCTTCTTTTTTTTTAAAAAATAGGAACAGGCAGACATTATTTCTACAGGGCAAAAAAAAAAATCTTTAGAAGCTGAATAGTGTCTTCTGGAAGCCTCCTTGTACTCTGAAGACAAGCACAACCTCTACATTGGACATTGCTTAAATATGCCCAATGCTTCTCTCACCTGTGCTATCATCCTAGCCTCTCTAGACATTGAAATTTTCCATCCCCACATTTGGTCCTTGTGATCCAGAGGCCTCTGGGTGAAGAAAACAGGATATCACCCCTCTTCTATTCGTAATAAACAGCTGGGGAGTCGGGAAGGGTAAGATAACGAAGGACATCCCCTACAGAGAAGGAAAGAAGGCAACCACTTGTTTGAGGAAATGGTGACACACTTCTGCTTCTCTTCCCTGGTGCCAGAGAAATTCCTTGATTATACTCCAAATGAGCATTCTGGGAGGAATTTTGTGAGCATTTTTTTCTTTAGCCTCTGGAAGTTTCTGCCTTGTTTTTATTCTCTGCAGACGTAGCTGCTGGGTACAATACCCTCTCTCTTGGTTATAGCTTTCATGGTCTCTTTCCTCTTTCTGCAAAATGGCCTGAGGATGGGATTAAAATTTAGAGCCAAGGGCCATTTTAACCCAGGTTTGTGGGGTTTTGAGTAATGCAATTACCTCAGAAACCTACTAGACATCTCAAATGGTGTCCAGCAAGTTCTAAATTCAGTAACCAAACTAAGTTTCTCAGCTCTTTTTCAGATAATTTGTACATGACAAATTTCATTTTTGCCTGTACTCTTCTCTTCCCTGCCCATTCCCTGCCCATGCATGTGGATGTGCTTGCTGGTGTGTCCTCATTTGGGAGCAGACTTAAGACCACTGTCCTTGGAAGGAAATCAACACCCTTAATGTACTGTGTGCCCCGAATGGATGGTAATAGGCTTTGTCTTTCTAAGCCTATTTCAGTCTTAACTTCTACATGTGAGATCTAATAAAATCTCCTTTTCTAATTCATAACCTTCCTGTATTTCTCCCATGTATTTCTAGACTTTACATGTCCTTTACTTTTCTGCTTAGAATCCATTCCTCAACCCATTCTTTTCTTGCAAAAAAAAAAAAATCAATACCATCGCAAGGTACCATTCAGATTTTTTCATTCACTTCATCTAGAATGACCTTTAATCTATCTCCCAAGTTACCACCAGCTATGGATTTCTCACATGTGTGCCTTCCTAGCACATGGCTCTATATCTTTTCAAACTTCTTGCAGCTCAGCCGTATTCAACATTTGATTTTCAAGATCCCCATGTTTATTGCATCAAGCAGGCAGTGAGGAAAGACATAAATGGATTAGGTCTGTAGTTTCTGTACATTACTTAAACTCACAGTCTATGACTGCAGCTTACTGCAAAGGAGAAAGGAAAATATATTTTAAGCGATATATTCAGGAAGAATAGGTAATGGGTCTGATGGTTAGCTCGTAATCTTTGTGACAGACACTACAGAGACATTACAGATTTCTCACGTGTGCACCTTCCTTGCACATGGCCTTATATCTTTCAAACTTCCTACAAATCAGCCATATTCATTATTCTGTACTGAATATCCAGCAATCAAATCACTGTGGGGAGAGAAAAGAACAGCCTACTGGTCTCCATAATATTATTGATTAAAATCTGAGTATTTATTTATGTCTCAATAAGAACTCTATATAAGTTGGAGTTATGTTTTCAAGGAGCTAGTGTATAGTCACTTTAGTATGTCTGTAGTAAGAGGGGTCTGTAGGGAATCTTATTCTTAAGTAGTTTCTCTGTTAACTTGTAGTCACTTTGGGTTGTGAAGGCATTCTTTTTTTTTTTTTTAAAGATTTATTTATTTATACATACAAGCTGGGGTACAGACCAGAGGTATGGGGCGGCGAGAGGGTCCAACAGAGACAGAGCAGGGAGCAGAACAGGCAGATCAGAAATACACTGCTGAGAGGAGCAGCGGGCAAGGCAGGAGAGGTCTGCGGCACCATGTGGGATTCTCCCTGGCCGGGCGTCGAACTCGCGTCGCCGCTGCCAACAGCTCCACAGCGCAGCGCTTAACCACTGCACCACCAGGGAGGCCCAAGTGAAGGCATTCTTTAAGAGGAAGGATTATGCTGAATCCAGTTATTGTGCTTGATTTCTGTGAGTGACAGTCTTCATTGTTAATCTGCAGTGTAGAATCCAAGTCCTACGGATATGGAAAACACCTAAGTGACTTGACAAGCTAACCCAAAACATACTTTAGTATTACATGAAATATGCATGTCATATTGGAGTAGACAGTTCTTAGTAGCTTGAGTGCCCATCTGTGTGCATCGGCAAATCTGCCATTTCAGTGTCCCAGGGATGCTCTATGATATTTTGAGTATGGCAGTGGGAAAGAATGCAACAGAGATTTCAAAATGCAGCATCAGTTACTCCTCAGGAGGTGGAGAGTCACTCCTCAGACTTTCCATGGAGAACAGGGGGTCACTGTCACATCCTGCTTTGGAGCTGAGGTTTCTCTAACTCTTCACACCATAATGTGTGTTAAATAATTGGTGTATATTACCCTCAAGGCCACTCCCACAGGAGCACTAGTGGCCAGTGAAAGGGCTCCTTGGGTGCCATAATTGCCAGGATCCTTTGGAGGAAAAAGGAAGATTGGCAGCAACAGTCACCCCTGGTGACACGTGAGTTGGTGGAATTATGATTTGTCAGTTGTGTTGCTTTTAATTTTTTGTCTTGAAATCACATGAGGGCACATAATGATGTGAGTGAGCACTTTACTCTGTAGACTTAGCTCTGCCTAAATGGTCCCCATGCCTCCAGCAACTTGTCTCATCAACACTAGAACCTTCTCGAGTTTGACTCCCTGCAGTGCCTCCACTGCCTCTGATTTCTTGTACTGTGGCTGAAGCTTGATGCAGAGTGACTCCCAGACCTTTGTCCTCAATTCCAGCCTGGACGCGATAGAGCGGGAGATCTTCCTGACTCACAGAACTGATGTATGTCAAGAGTCACGTGCATTACTTCCTAACGGGCTATGTTCTGAGAAATGTGTGGTTAAGCGATTGTTGTTGTGTGAACACTATAGCGTATAATTGCACTAAACTGGGTAGTCAAGCCCATTACAGTCTAGGCTACCTGGCGTATCCCACTGGGACCATCATTGTATGTGCAGAGAACATGGTTGATCAAATGTGTCCACGGCAGTTTTTCACCTGATGCCTCCCGACATTCCTCAGTCTGATAAAACATGTAGCCCATTAGCTGTGTTTGTACCGTATTATTTAGTGTTAGATAGCCAATTCTTAAGCAAGTATGTCCAAATATGACTTATTTCACCCCTGGACTATACTGTATGTTGTTTTACTTTTAGTAGAAAGCATATGCCCTACTTTAAGATGTTTGAAGCTCTAGTTTGTATAATAATATGCAACTAATATGCTCATGTGTTCAATCATTCAAACACAGGCAAGTTTAATGAAAATGATTGAAAACACAGTATGTGAAGGTTGTTAATCCTCTGTAAAAGTGAAACAAACATGAGAAATATTTCATCTTAAACTGAGCCTTGAATTTATCACTTACATCACTTGCAGGAGATGAGTATTTGATCAAATAAATGCAGGGCTGATGTCAACAGTAAAAAAAAAAATAAAAATTTTCATTCCTACTTGTCATAGCATAATTCCATTTAAGAATAAATAAGTAGCACCTTGTATTTGGACAACTAGGTGGCACTGGTGTATTATCCTTTCAGTCCTAGTCAAGTGAATTCCAAAACCATCTTATATAGTCCAGCCCACTGGTTTAACACGCATACGGTATTCATATGCATGTGCCAATAGTGACTTTGCAGAGCCTCATGAGTGAAAACTGGACACACAGTCCTTCTCCAGGAAACACTACCCAATCTCTAGCCTCTCCTCGGCATTCGGTGTGGACCTTGAATTCACTATTTTTTTAACTTTAGAAAAACTACCATTTTTCTAATAGAAGGCAAAGTGAAACTGTAGCATGCAACCAAAGAGACACATTTAACTGCTTGTTTCTCAAAGACAGTGTCTTGTATTTGAATGTATATGTACTGAAAGAAAGAGCAGCTTCAGATACTTCTGAAAATCTTACAGTGTCAGGCTCTGATCTAAGTCTTGGGCATATCTTACCTCTCTTATTCCCCCAATTACCTCTCTTATTACCTGTGAAGTAGGTCCAGTGATTCACCCCATTTTATGAATGAGATTTCTGGGATCAGGAAAGTAGCAGAAACTTGCCCAAGGCAGGCAAATTCAGTGGTGGAACATAGTTTCAAGAGCAAGAATTTTCTGCCTTCATCACTGCTAGACTGATCTGAAAGAATCTTCATGAATGCTACTTTTTTTTATTTTTTTAAAAGATTTATTTATACAAGCTGGGGTACAGGCCAGAGGCATGGGGCGGTGAGAGGGTTCACCAGAGACAGAGTAGGGAGCAGAACAGGCAGATCAGAAATACACTACTGAGGGGAGCAGCGGGCAAGGCAGGAGAGGTCTGCCCCACCATGTGGGATTCTCCTGGGCTGGGCGTCGAACCTGCATCGCACGCTGCTGATAGCTCCACAGCACAGCGCTCAACCGCTGCGCCACCAGGGAGGCCCATGAATGCTACTTTAAATGATTTTAATGTGATCCTCCTACTTAAAGTACCAAATGAAACATAGGGAAATTAGATGAATTGTGCATTGGTTTGATAGCATGATAGTTATAGGATCAGTAAATTTACATCTTAGAAATACTGTGGAATTTAAATGTTAATTGCATTTATTAGGGAAAAATTATGAGATGTCTCAACAGATATGTCAAGGTACCTTTAAACTGGCATAAAATCTTCATATACAGGGGAAACCAGCAACGTCCCAGATGATGATGCTTAAATACATTTCTTTGAATTTTCACTCTCCTTTTTTCTTTTTTTTTAAAGCATGGGACATTTTCTTTTTTTTTATGATTTTTATTTTATTTATACATACAAGCTGGGGTACAGGCCATAGGTGTGGGGCGGCGAGAGGGTTCACCAGAGACAGAGTGGGGAGCAGAACAGGCAGATCAGAAATACACTGCTGAGGGAAGCAGCGGGCGAGGCAGGAGAGGTCTGCAGTGCCATGTGGGATTCTCCCCGGCCGGGCATTGAACTCGCATCGCTGCTGCCGACAGCTCCACAGCGCAGCACTCAACTGCTGCGCCACCAGGGAGGCCCTTACTCTCCTTCTTTCATTAGTTGATTCCTTTTGTATCTTAAATATCTGTTATTAGAAGATAGGTACAGATATGTAAGTAGTCAACATTCCTTGGACAGACTTAAACAAGGAACCACACCACTGAAAATTGTCAAAACTGAAAAGAACATGCATTTGTTAGTTTTGTTGCTGAACAGTAAGTCCCCAAATATTTAATGACTTAAGGCACTGTCTATTTGCTGGCTAATGATTCTATATGTCAGAAGTCCGGAAGCCCTGGGTCCCCTCTATGTGTCTTATAAGGAAAAAAAATCCAGTTTTCCACTAGCTTTGGCTCTTCTCAGTAAGTTTGGGGACGAATCAGCAGGGCTGCAGCCAGCATCTGGTTCCTGTGGTTGTAAAACTGACACCCTATGTGCTCTCTGGCTGTTGGGGGGCTCACAGCCTTGGCTTGTGGTCTCTACCATCTTCATGTCCAGCACTGGTGTGTTAATCCCTTCTCCCACTTTGACTCTCCCTGACTTCCTACTATGTCTTCCTCTTCTGCCTTTTAAATAATTTATTGTATTAAATCAGACACACACCGGTTAATTTCCACATTTTAACAACAATTGTAAAATTATCGGGACTTTAACTGGGGACTTGAACAACAATTGTAAAATCCTAGCAGTACTTAGATTCAGTTTGACTGAGTGATCAAGTTTCCAGAATCTTGGAATGTCTCAGGAACTGTGCCCACCAAGTATCTATGCAGTCAAGGAGTGTTTGTTGTTTACCTTATGATTCCTTGTCAGTGAGCATACTTTTTTTAATGTCTGTGTATTCATATTTTTGATAAATTTAGAGATGAAACAAGTCAAAATATATTAATAACCAGCATGAATCACATACATTGAATATGCCTGGCACTGTAAGTACATTTTCTCCTTTGATCCTCTCATAGATCTCCAAGTATAAAGCTGAGTTTCATAGACTTTCAGTAACTTGCTAACATCAGACAACCAGTAAATGAGGGAGCCAGACTTCAAGACCGGAACTGTGTGAATATAGTGTCTGTGCTTTTTGCAGCACAGCATGAGAGAAAAGGGATCTAAGAGTCTTGTCCTTGAGAAGAAAGTTCTGCTTCGAGCAGAAAGATTAAATAAAATTTGTTATGCAACATCAATATGATTAATGATTCATTACAGATAGTATAAAAGATTTTTATGCACCTATGATATTATGTCCATTTTTATTATAATTAAAGAAGTTAGAGGTGTGTGTTTATCTATGTATGGATCCATGCATATTATTTATAGTGACATTAAAATGAATTCAGTGATAAAAACTGTCATAATGATTTTGAGATGGAGACTACCAGGAATGGAAAAATTTGAGGAGACTCTGAAAGATTAACTCGTGAATATGATGACTTTATATTTGTTGACACCATCCTTCAAAACCAGTTTATAGGGCACTGTTTTAAATTAATGTGCCAAATATTTAGTTTTGAAAAGTCAGCAGCCTCAGACAATTGCTAATAAACTTTTGAAGCACCTCCTCTCATATCAATGAATAAAAATGTGTCTTATCAAATTTATAAACTAGAGAACTATGAATTCCTACAGAAATGTTTAGATTGGTCTGGGTGATACTAATCTCATCCCCAGGTGGGACCATTAAAATTGATGATGGTGAAAAGATTCTAAAAGGAATGAACTTGGAGAAATCCAGTAGGGAATTTAAATTCTAGAAAAAACAAGAATATTGATCAAGTGATTAATGCAACAACTACTAATACTATTATTTATTAAACACTCATGTATGCTAATCAATAATGCATGAGATGCTATTTCTAGACCATTTGGTGAAAAAGAATACTTTCCTCATTTTAGGGGACATTAGCACACGAGATCTGGGAACTGTCACTTTCTCGAGTTCACAGCCATGAAGAGACAGAGCTGGAATTTGACCCTGGAAGGGTGATTGTGTCTTTCTAACTTGTTCTTTCTCCTATACACTTGGGCCTACCTGTTGTTCCTCTATGTCCAGAAACATCTGAGAACTTGCAGGTGCTCCGTGCTTCCTGTGTGAGTCACCTACCACTTACCTAGGTCATGCCCTTTCCTCTGCTGCCATTGGCTTTAGCAGGACCACCTAGAATTCAAGTGCAACACTGCAGGGTGGCAGTTGTGAATGGGGTTAATATTTAATGATGCTGGGCCTCCCTGGTGGCGCAGTGGTTGAGCGCTATGCTGTGGAGCTGTTGGCAGCGCACGATGCGAGTTCAGTGCCCAGCCGGGGAGAACCCCACATGATGCAGCAGACCTCTCCTGCCTCGCCCGCTGCTCCCCTCAGCAGTGTGTTTCTGATCTGCCTGTTCTGCTCCCCACTCTGTCTCTGGTGAACCCTCTTGCCGCTCCGTGCCTCTAGCCTGTACCCCAGCTTGTATGTATAAATAAATATTTAAAAAAAATTAATGATGCAAAAGAGCATTTTATTGTGAAACCAAGTAGTCAAATAGGTGATTTGTCCTTATAACACCAGATTCTTTGGGAGTTCCTTGCTACTCCAGTGATGGAAAATCACTCATAACACATTCAATTAGTAGAAAAGTATAGTAAATGTATCCCTTTTGTCTCCATAATTCCAAATCCACATCTGGGATTTAAAAGAAAATTTGTTTGAAAAGTTCTGTTTTCAAGGGAGGGAAAAGATTCTCAGTAGGGACATGACAGATGTGGCAAGCCACTTAAGTAAGCAAGACCAAAAATTATCACCACACACACACAAAAAAAAAAAAAAAAGAAAAAGAAATACAAATATTGATACTGGCTAGAAACAACCTTAAAAAAAATAACTATGAGTTATTGCAGAGGAACCCAAATGAACTCATAATAGTCTCAGTACAGAAATATTTATTTATTTTTTTTATTTTTTAGAAATGCTTTCTCTGAGCAATAAGAAGTGATAAAGAGGAACTAAATGTGATTTGAGTTTTAATATATTTAATTATTTATTTATTTTTTAAACAGTTATTTTTTATTTATACATACAAGCTGGGGTACAGGCCAGAGGCATGGGGCGGCGAGAGGGTTCACCAGAGACAGAGCGGGTAGCAAAACAGGCAGATCAGAAATACACTGTTGAGGGGAGCAGCGGGCGAGGCAGGAGAGGTCTGCCCCACCATGTGGGATTCTCCCTAGCCGGGGGTCGAACTCGTGTCGCCGCTGCCGACAGCTCCACAGCGCAGCGCTTAACCGCTGCGCCACCGGGGAGGCCCAATGTATTTTTTTTTTAAGATTTATTTTTTATTTATACATACAAGTTGGGGTACAAGTCAGAGGCATGGGGCGGCGAGAGGGTTCACCAGAGACAGAGCGGGGAGCAGAACAGGCAGATCAGAAATACACTGCTGAGGGGAGCAGCGGGTGAGGCAGGAGAGGTCTGCCGTGCCATGTGGGATTCTCCCCGGCCGGGTGTCGAACTCGCGTCGCCACTGCCAACAGCTCCACAGCGCAGCGCTTAACCACTGCGCCACCGGGGAGGCCCTAATGTATTTTTTTTAAAGATTTATTTATTTATGCATACAAGCTGGGGTACAGGCCAGAGGTGTGGGGTGGCGAGAGTGCTCACCAGAGACAGAGTGGGGAGCAGAACAGGCAGATCAGAAATACACTGCTGAGGGGAGCAGCGGGCAAGGCAGGAGAGGTCTGCGCACCATGTGGGAATCTCCCAGGCCGGTGTCGAACTTGTGTCACTGCCGACAGCTCCACAGTGCAACGCTTAACCGCTGCGCCACCAGGGAGGACCTGAGTTTTAATGCATTGAGGAGATGATGTAAGGGGGCAGTCAAGTGTTGATCAGCAAAATGGTGATATTTGACACCATTATTTCTGCCACTCTCCCCACATTGTGGCCTCTGGGAAACTTTTGATAATTCATTAAACTCTTGGAAGATGAATTTGGCAAGTGCAGTTAATTCAAGGAGTATCTTGAGGAGACCTGGAGGCATAGGGAAAGGAGGTCTATATTAAAGACATCCTTTTTGCTCCATTTGGCAGGAATGCAAGAGAGAGTACCAGAAACGTAATCCGACAAAAGGCTGTCACTGTTGTAACCATCATTTCCATCTCCACTTTGCTCTGAAGAACTGTTATTGTTATGTGGATTTTTACTATGTACTGAAGAAAACTGTCCTTGTTTTGTCTCTAGTCTTGGTACCTCTGGCACTGCCTCCTTGGAGCCAGCACAGACCCCAGAGTCTGAAAGCCTCAGCCACCTCGCTGTCCTTTTGAGACACAGGCAACACTGGGCCTCCCTGAATTCTGATCAATTGTTTGATAGTAAATAAATCAGATCAATAGCTACCAAAGAAGATGGTACGATCTAAGGGTAGCAAGACTTTTTTTTTATGATTGGGGCAAAGGTCCAGGCAAGTAGAAGAAAGTAATTAACATGTCAGGGTCAGGACTAGAGGCAGGGGATTATTTTACCAATGCAAATTTATTGTGTATGCATTAATCACTGTTTTATAGAGCAGAAAACAATAGGCTAAGAGAAATTGAATCTAGTGCTGATTTTCTGCTTAGCCATTCCTCTTGAAATATTCTGACTCAGATCTTCAAAGACAAAAAAGTACTCAGAGCCCAAGTCAATGGGTCATTGAGGAGATTGTCTTGGCCCTTCCTTCCATTTTTGCTCTACTACAAGAATTTTGCACAGAGTTTACTGGAGGTCAAGTGCGGGAGACATTTTCTTACTACAGTGTTCCAAGTCAAAATTGTATGATGATAGCTGATTGACAGCTATCATCATATCAACACACAAGGCTGATGGCATTGAAAATAACATCACCAGTGCTCACAAGACAAAAAAAAAAAAAATGTTTCCCTGCCCACACCATTAGTTTCTCTCCTTGGTGTTCATGGGGAAAATTTTATGCTGATTTAGTTCCTTGAGTGGTAAGTTCTGCCAGCTGCTGCTGCCTCCATTAAGCACAGGTTATTTCATGTTGCAGAAGCAGACATCACTGCTGTAATGAGTCAGTAAAGACCCATTCTTTAGTATCTCAGCAAAGAAAATTAGGGGACAAAGGGCTGAGACTACCAGCTGAAGGTAACTGGGCCCTTAGAGTTTCAATAAAAAAAAAAAAAAAAAAAACTAGTAGTTACTGTTTGCATACACAACAGTATTTGCTACTTCTTTGAATTCAAGCCTTTCTCATGATCATTTTTATCCATTATGTTATACTTGTTAAAGCAATTAAAATCAGCCTCATTTTCCACTCTAGAACAGCACCATGGACAGGGCAAATTGTGTGAAAGCCATTTTTACAGAGAGGAGACAACTGACACTCAGTGAAAAAAAAAAATTGTGGAAGCATAGTCCGTGGCTAAGAACTACACACAGATGTCTGCCTCATTTCTGCACACCATCTCTTCACACCAACGTTGGCCTATGCCTTCTGTAAAGGTAGCTCATTAAGCTACCTTGGAGATAAGATGGAGAATAGTTCCTACCACATGGGAGGTGTAAACAGTACTAGAATACACATCTGAATTTGCTTTGCTAACATGAGACGACTGTCACCATATTGGAATCTGATGTAATAAACCCACTTCCAATCTCTCTCCCTCTTCACTGCCTTTATGCTCAGCTCCTAGATTCCAGCACAAAAAATTCTTACCCGAGAGCCATAAGTGTAGGGATTTTCCCTTATTAAAGCCAACACTTCGCAATATGTGAAGGCAAACCTTTCTTACTCAGGTCTGTATGAGAAACTAGCTCAAATCAGAATCTTTCACGTACCTATCTTCTCCTGGGATGCCAGAGTATGTAGGAGAAGTTGACTGTTCTTAGACAGAAGCACACTGGAATCCCCCCTTAATGCCATCTTAGAGGTAAAACCTTCTAAGTAATTCCCTACAACAGTAGTCTTTTTATTCTTCTGTAATTGAATATCCTTGAATGGAGTCCAAGGTTTACTCTCGTTCCCCCACTGCCTCCTAGAGTTGAGTGCATGTCTCTTCTGATATAAAATATGCATACTAGAAGAGATTTTCAATTAAGTCCTAATCTCAATTAAACAGACTCCAGTAGATATTTAAAAAAGGACAGTTGTATAAAAGTTTAATATCCTTGTTCCTCTTTGGATTTAGGATAGATCCACATTTACAAAGGGCACTGGGCATGACCATCTATTTTGGAATTCCAGAAAACACCCCTTATCATGAGGATCTCAAAATACACCCTGGTCCAACTTATTTATATGGCTATTTGGATGGTCTCCTGTGCATCATAAAGATGAATGTTTTACTTTGATATTTATCTACACACATGTAAACATAGCCTAGGTGTTTTTAAAGGAAAATAAATGTTCTTACTTGCCAGTCACCTTATTGGATGCAAAGTAACTATGATTCTTTTGTTGCTGCTCTGGTTTAAAAGCCCTGAAGAAAGAAAACATAGATTTACTTTCCTATCTCTTTTATGTAGCGTCTAAATAGCTATCATTTCTGAAAATAAAGAAATAGTTAGCTATGATGTAGTATTGGTACAAACCAGATTGAGAGATAGAGACATAAAATTGATAGGTGTGGGAAGAATATATACTCAGGCATATTTAACTTCAGTTCACAAATCTGTAATTCATTATCTCATGGAAATACATCTAGGCTATTGATTTCCATAAGATGAAGACTTTTGGTTTCTTTAATCATGTCCATTCATTTCCTCCAGACAGATTAATAATTTTTCACAATTGCTAATGGCAATTGTAGGCATTTAATTTTGCTTCTACCCTTGTGGAGTTGCTCCTTGGCAGCATATTTGTGCAGTAGTAGATAAAAAATAATCCTAAGGCAATAAAACAGTCTCCATTTGTCATAGTACTTTGTTTACAAAAACATCATTATCAGCACTTCAAAGTACAAAAAATTTCCACCTATTATTTTTTTAATTAGAAATTTATGTTAGACTTTCAGACAGTTTTGTTACCTAAGGGACTAAAGGCTTATTTTTAAAATGAATCACCCAGAAAAGATGAACTTCTTTCTTTTCTGTTTACTGGTAAAATTAAACAATGTAGGGCCTCCCTGGTGGCGCAGCGGTTGAGCACTGCGCTGTGGAGCTGTCGGCAGCGGCAATGCCAGTTCAACGCCCGGCCGGCCGGGGAGAATCCCACATGGTGCTGCAGACCTCTCCTGCCTCGCCCGCTGCTCCCCTCAGCAGTGTATTTCTGTTCTGCCTGTTCTGCTCCTTGCTCTCTCTCTCTGGTGAACCCTCTCGCCACCCCATGACTCTGGCCTGTACCTCAGCTTGTATGCATTAAAAAAAAAAAAAAATCTTAAAAAAATTAAACAATGTAAAAATCTGAAAAAAAAAAGCTTCTTTTGAAAAGAATTGCAATTATTTTAAATCCATAAGTAAAATTTTTATGGGTTTATGGAATATATTTGATGTTTTTGTCTCCTTTCTTACAGTTTAGAGTGGTGTAGAATCTGTATGTGTTAATTATTTAGAAACATGTTAAAATTTTGCCTTACAATTATTTTTAATTAGGTAAGTCTGTTCTTGGGTCTTTCCAGTGGCATTTAGATGCTGAAGATGTAGTGCATTACTTTAGAGAAGTTTCCATTATGGCATGGACTTCCACATATATTTCTATAGAGATAAAAGATCCAAAAGTCGTAAATCCACACATCAAACATATTAATTGCAAAATGATGTTCAGCTCCAAACAGTGCTGATTGAAATGATATGTTCCAAGGTAGATTCACTTTTAACCTATATAAGCATACATCATTCTTATGCTCTTTAAGTGTTGTCTAAATTCTGGATTCTATTAGATATTTTAACTACAAAAATAATTGACATATGTCAACATATCTACTGCTATTGTGTCAAAACAAGCCTTAATAGGATATAGTAAGCATATTTTTAAAGAGCTGGATTGGGGTACAGGCCAGAAGTGTGGGGCGGTAAGAGGGTTCACCAGAGACAGAGTGGGGAGCAGAACAGGAAAATGGCCTGAAATACACTGCTGAGGGGAGCAGCGGGTGAGGCAGGAGAGGTCTGCTGCGCCATGTGGGATTCTCCCCGGCCGGGTGTTGAACTCATGTCGCCGCTGCCGGCAGCTCCACAGTGCAGCGCTTAACCTCTGTGCCACCAGGGAGGCCCTGGATTGGCTTCTAGTTCCAGATATCTTGGTGGAGAAAAACAGTATGGATTTGTCAGATTGATTCTTTTTAAAATTTTCAAAACAGCTAAAAAACTTTTTTCTGAGAATTTACAGTGAGCAAATCTGTTTGGTCATTTTTCTGTTTCTTTTCAATTCTATGCTTATTCCCTTGTGAGTTATATCAGGATGTTCCTACTTAGTAAAATTAGAGGAAACAGTCTGTATTAATGCTTTGTTGAGAAGAATTAACATATATGTGAGAAAACAGTGAGTAGTAAGGAATATAATTTTCATTGAGGTAATATTGGTTTACAATATTGCTTTAGAGCTATGGGATTTAGAAGCATGTGATTTAGAGAAATGGGATATCTCTCTCGTTACTCCGTGGCACCACCAAAACGCCCATAGTTCTCCAGCATAGTCCATTGTGCTTCCTCCCCACTTCCTTCAATTCCCTCCCTTCTCTCTTTCCACTCTGAAAGCCTCAGTTCCATAGTCATATTTTTAGGGTCTATTATTGGCTTGGCCTTATTTTGCCCATTGTTTTGATTTTGTTTTCTACCTTTGAGTGACACCATCAGTCATTTGCCTTTCTCCTTCTGACTTATTTCACTTAGTATAATCTCCTCCAGCTCCATCCATGTTATCACAAATGGCAGTATGTTCTCTTTTTCATAGCTGAGTAGTACCCCATGGTGTACATACCTCATCTTCTTGATCCACTTATCTGTTTGGGGCCACTAGATTGTTTCTGTAACTTGGCTATTGTAAACACTGTTGCAGGGAACATTGGAATGCATATTACCCTCTGAATAATTATTTTTGTATTCCTTATGTAGAATGACCCATATTAAAATGACCAGCAACAACAAGTGTTGGTGAGGAAGTAGAGACAAGGGAATCCTTATGTGCTATTGATAGGAATGTAGACTGGTCCAGCCCCTCTATAAAACAATACAAAGGTTTCTCAAAATATTTGATGTAGATCTACCACGTGACCCAGCAAAACATCCCTTCGTATCTACTTGAAGAGTACACAAGCCCTAATCCAAAGAAAAATAAGTATCTGTGAAGAATCTTTGCTACTAATTAAAGATACTGAAACAAGGGCCTCCCGGTGGCGCAGCAGTTAAGCGCTGCGCTGTGGAGCTGTCGGCAGCGGCAACGCGAGTTCGACACCCGGCCGGGGAGAATCCCACATGGTGTGGCAGACCTCTCCTGCCTCGCCCGCTGCTCCCCTCAGCAGTGTACTTCAGTCGATCTGCCTGTTCTGCTCCCCACTCTGTCTTTGGTGAATTCTCTCAGCATCCCACAGCTCTGGCCTACACCCCAGCATTGTATGTGTAAGTAAATAAATCTTAAAAAAAAATCTTTAAGGTAACAGGTAAGAGATTTTGTGAACTCAAGAAACCTCTAGTTTAGGGGAGAAGGGCATCAGTGACATTATCATACCAATCAATGTATAATTAAAATGTTAAATAGTTCTTAAAATTTATATGACAAAGGTTGGGGGTGGTGTCAGGAAAACCTTCCATGGAGAACTGGGAATTCGAAGGAGTAAGATAAATTTCAAAGGGAAGGAAAGAGAATTCCAGAGAGTGAGGAAAGAGTCTGTACTAAAATCCCTGTTGCATATAGTCCTGTTATAAGTGAAACCATTCAATATTTTTCTCTTTCTTTCTGGCTTATTTCACTGAGTATGATCCCCTCTAATTCCATCCATGTTGCTGCAAATTGCATGCGTTTATCTTCTTTCCATGCTGAATAGTATTCCATTGTGTATATGTACCACATCTTCTTGATCCAATCATCTATTTTTGGGCATCTGGGTTGCTTCCATACCTTTGCTATTGTGAATAGTGCCGCAGTGAACATATGGGTGCATGTATCCTTTCAGATTAGCGTTTTGTTAGGAAACCAAATAGGAGAGAGACAATCAGCAGGGGAGGGGGGGGAGGCGGAGGGAAGGAAGGAAAAGGGCACAAAATGGAATAGAAAAGAACACAAGGGACCATGGAGATGGATCACGGGTGAATTGGTGGTGGGCTACCCAAGGGGAATACAAAATGTAAAAGACATAAATAACAATAAAAATATATATTAAAAAAAATCCCTGTTGCAGGGGAAAGAATGTGATCCTACGAGAGCCAGGGGTTAGTGGTACATGCAAAAGGAGACACAGAAGATGTAGGCATGGCACAGACCATATTCAGAAAGGGTTTTGAAAGATGAAATTACCTGTTTTTACACTGGATTGAATCTGAGGTCTAGAGAATATTGTCAAAGTTCATTAAAATAAAGACATTTAGAGGGCCTCCCTGGTAACACAGGGGTTAAGGCTCAGCACTATAAAGCCAGTGGCAGCCACTGCAGCATGAGTTCAATCCCCGGCCAGGGAGCTTCCCACATGGTACAGCATACTTCTGTCTGCCTGCTGTTCCCCTCAGCAGTGTATTTCAGAAGATCCGCCTGTTCTGCTCCCACTCTGTCTCTGGTGAATCCTTTCCCCCCCACACCTCTGGCCTACACCCCAGTTCTTGTATGCATACATTAAAAAAAAAAATAAAGACATTTACTAGGGGATATTTGAATATAACATTTTCTCCTGTTGACATTTTTTTGTTCACAAAATTTGTTTTCACAACCAACCAAGCAAAAAACCCAGGTATGCATTAAATCTCTTGTTGAGATGTTGTGTTAACAAGGTCCCTAAACAGACCTTCTACTACCAGGAGCATTTCTACTCTGCTTTCTTCATCCCACAGAGGAGCCCTGCGTTTGCTCTTCCTGGATGAAAGAATCAAATCTGATGGTCCCACTTGTTGCTACATGTTTGCGGCAGAGCAGGCATCCAAGAAACTGCCCCCAGGAGTACTGCTCTGTGTCTAGGGAAAGCAGCAATGACGGGCAGAGAGGAGTGGACTCAGGGTTCTGTTTCTCAGAGCCTCAAGGAGATTACAGTCTGCTACTGCATGGATTATTTTAAAGGTCGAATGAGAGGACTAGTTGGTGAAGCTGGCTGTGTGAGAAGTGGCGAGGGCCGCCATGATTATAATCAGAGAACACTGGAAGTGCACCAAGTAGGGTCGGTGATGACTTTAATGAAACGGTGAGGTGGAAACACTATGTGGAGATGGCAGCCCAGTGGGTGATGGGGGACGTTGTTGATGACTCTGGAGGAAGTTGTGACTGAGTTGTGGCTTGAAGGAGAGGCCAGTGGTCTGTGGTGGAAGACTCTGGATGCCTTGGTGGTCTAGTGTGATGACCTGCGATTGAAACGATGTTATCCTAAACCTCTGAATCACACCAAGTATTATAAACCAATGTTAGCTCAAGAAAAAAAAAATGGGTGGAAGGTACTTTAAAAATGGGTGCAGATACTATTCATCATGGAAAGAAGATAAACACATGCAATTTGCAGCAACATGGATGGAATTAGAG
>PVIJ01005576.1:0-101948 GCA_004024925.1 Scalopus aquaticus | reverse complement strand
TGATGTTTGTCCTGGCAGCGGATACCAGAGCTTCCTCTGCCCGCCTCTCTATCTGTACAGAAGCCCCCTCTGCCTGCCTGCCTGTCTGTGTGGGAGCCTGATCTGCCCCCCTCCTCTTCTCTCCCAAGTCTCTGTTTTACTCCAGGACTCTCAGTCTGAATAACCTCTGGCGTTTCCTGCTGTGCACTCTGGCAGCCGAGCCATTTTGTCTCAACTCCCCAGCCCTCTCTGCTGCAAACCATGCCTCTTTGCAGCGCCATCATCAGCCCAGTTGTTCCTGGGTTCCATTTGCGCCAAGCCCCAAGGATAGAGCCAACACCCTCCCCGCCAACACCAGCTCCCCCTGAGTTCAGCTCCTCAGATTGAAGCAGCCTTGATAGCTGGGTGACTTGAATTTTAAAAGCCAAGTTCATTTTGACATTTCAGGCAACACTTCTATAAAAAGGGACGCATTTAACAGTAGTTAGGAAAACAGCCAAAAAATACTTGTCATAATTGTCTATCCACACTTGAGGGGTCAAGAGAAATGGTCTTCATTGGTAGCCACTGGATGCTTTCAGATGAAAGGAAGGACCAGGGAAGGGCGCTAGAGTAAGAGGTGCTGGGCTTCCCTTCTTTGGAGCTTCTAGAAGGTTCCTGCAATGTTGTCTGGAGGAATACAGTGACTTTGGGAGCTGTTGTGGAAGGAAAGCAGGTGGGGGGGGGTCCAAATCAGAAGTGAAGGAAAGCACCCTAAGCAGCAGGCCCCTGCTATATGGGAGTGACGTGTCTCTGGGGTGTGCATTTCTCCATCTCATACAGGCGTCTATCAAATTCTACCAAGTGTTGCTTTCTGTATTTTAAGCTTGAAAATGCTTATGCATTGTTGCAGAAAACAGGAAAAAGTGAATTTGCCCTCCTGCCTTGAGGATTAGGAAAACCCTAAATCTTTAGCTCTAGCAGTCCTGCTGTCCCCCACCAACCTTCCCTGGCTCCGTCACTGTCATTCAGCCAGGGGCCATGGGCTGCCAGTGCAGGCAACCCGCTCTGGGCCAGCCAGCACCTTGACGACCCTGCTGTCAGTGATTTAAAGGCAGGGGAAATGCTTTACGACAGCAAAGTACTTGTAAAGCAGAAAATACGGAGTGCGCGCCTTCCCACTGCAGGCCTATTTTGTTATTTAACCCCTGACATGTTTATTGTCCGAGGCTTCTGTTGTGTTTATGGAGTTTGTTCTTTGCACCACGCATGCACATACTGCATTTGAGGAAGCAAATGAGAGAGCAGTGACCTGTCCTTGCCCTGTCTGGTCGGAAACCACGTCACTGTTTGTCGAGGGTCTGCAGGGAGAAACTAGCTGGAAGAGCAGAGCTTGTGTCACTGTTCGCCCTCCGGCTTTGCTGTCTCGTTCTGTTTAGAAAGTGTCTCGTACCCAGTCTGACCTCATCTCAGACAGATGATGACCTCAGAACCCTTCAGCTCCATGGACCTGAATTTATAGGTCATTGATGTCATATATTTTTCTTTCTTTGGCTTAATAAAGCTTCGTGGAGAGAGGTTTTATACACCACAAAGTCCACTCTTCCAAGGTGCGTAATTCCACGAATTTCAGAGTGCTTGCACATATGTGCCGCCACCACCACAATCTGATTAAAACAGTTTTGTGGCTCTGAAACAAATTCTGCACTCAGGAGCACCACTCCCTTTACCGCTCTCCTGCCCCTGGCCCCGGCCAACTGTTGACCTACTTCATATCTCTGTAGATCTGGCAACTTCCAACTTCTAGACATAACCACCTGTCGCTACTGTTTAGGCGGCTTTCTTGCTCTCCCTCGAGCTCTGTCTTTGCATCTGGGCTCATCTTCATCCTGATGCAAGGCCCCCTGCTAGCCTTTCCTGTGGGATGTGTCTTCTGGTGGGGAACTCCCGCCTGTTAGTGGAAATCTTTCTTTCTCGATGGCCCAGGTCCCTGGGGCTGCAGTCGGGAGTGGCGCTGACCTCAACTCCTTAGTGAGTTCTAGGGTGGCCTTCTGCTGGGTCCCTGGCACCCCCAGCCAATGAGGGACTCCTAGTGCCTGTCCTTATTAGTCCCCGGGTGTGGGCGCCCTGCTCTGTCGCACACTCACTCAGGGGGCAAAATGGGCCCGTGTGGGCTCACCCGACTGGTCCTCCCTGCTCTTTATAATCGGATGTGTCCTGTTTTCTGTCCATGCTCAGAGGGAGGGTGGCATGTCCCCTGGGAAAGTCCCTTTCCCTTCTCTACAGCTAGGACACTCCTGCTTTCTGTGGGGTTAGTGCCATGGACACCCCCTTACTAGCTCCCACCTTGGAGTATGCAAATCGAGCAATGGAGCTGAAGTGTCACACCTTTAAAGGAAAGAAAATGAAGATTTCTTTGAAACTCCTAGGAAAAGAATATCCTTGGGAAAAATACTTTCCTTTATTGTGATAGTTTATTTTCACCAGAAACTCAACTTCACAAGAAAGTTTTTTTTTCTTTAATTTAGAGCAAATTGAGCAAAGGGGTAAACAGTGATAAAATAGCCAAATTGCTTTGCTAGTAATTTCTTTGTAACTATGGGGAAATACGAAGTATTCCTATGCAATAATTGCTAAACAGGAATTTATGTGATCTTAAAGGATAAAGTTTTGGAGAGAAACATTACTAAAAATTACTTTGAGAAGCAGCTTGATCCTGGCAGTCAAATTAGGAACAACAAAAGCATCTGGGTGCCTCACTGTCCATGAAGGTTTTAATTGGTGAGCAAAGAGATTGTGGTTGTCCAGAGAGAATCCAGTTTAGGCTGATGGTCACATTCGATACATACCTAGATCAGATAGATAGATAGATAGATGATAGAGATAGATAATAGACTATTGATGATGATGATAGGTAGATAGTAGATGATATATCTGTCTATCTATAGATAGATGATAGGTTATTGATGATGATGAATGGATGGATGTATGGATGGATAGATGGATGAATGGATACACGATAGATTCACAGATGACAGATGATAAATAGATGGTAGATAGGCCGATGATAGTCAGGAAACAGGAAGCAGTTATCTAATAATTGCTTAGTAACAGATTTTCCATTTTCCTTGTAATGGAGAGGAATAGAAAAACAAGAAGATTACCGAGAGAAAGGAGAAAGAAATCACCCCCATTATCACCCTCTTCTGCCCTAGCTGAATTTTCCCAAGCACACTGCTCTGAATCAGGCCCTCTCCCAAGCTATTGGCTAAGTTCCTGTTAGCATCACAGCTGCCCTCTAGACGCGTCCACAGTTAGGGAGACTGGCACAGTCTAGGGGAGAGTGGGCAGAGCAGTGCTTCGTTTTCCGGGTGCAGATGGACTGTCGGGCCACTTGAAACAAAATGGGCACGTGTTTGGGGAGCAGGTAAGTCACTGGAGCTCTGACTCCGAGGAGCACAGTGGAAGTGGTGGTGTCCTTAACCCATCACCAATTTTCAACATTAGATCCAGTGGTGGTGCGAGATAGCTGACCCTGAATTAGCCGCCAGAAGCTTGATTTTCATCTGATAAGCTATTTGACTATTTTGTCACCAATGATTATCCCTTTGCTCAATTTGCTCTAAATTGTTGCCTTTATTTATAATTTTTGATGGCATTTTCATGGACTTTTTACATTTCTAGGCACTCTTTTCATATAAATACCCTGATATGTGGTAATTTTCACTAATGGCGAGTATATTTGCAGAATCCTGGAAATTCTTATGAAAACCTCCTAAAAAGTATCCCCAAATTGAAAAGGCATGATCTTCTTACACCTGTTAAAAATGGGTTAGAAATATACTTATTCAAATAAAAGTGCTAACCTCTAAAGTTAAAAAACATTAGATGGGGGAGGGGGCCCTCCCTGGTGGCACAGGGGTTAAATCTCAGTGCTGTCACGCTATTAGCAGCCATTGTGGCCTGAGTTTGATCCCCAGCCAGGGAGCTGACCCACATGGCACAGCAGACCTCTCCTGTCTGGCCTTCTGCTCCCCTCAGCAGTGGATTTCAGTCAATCTGTCTGTTCTGCTTCCGACTCTGTCTCTGGTGAATTCTCTTACCCCCAGCACCTCTGGCCTACACCCCAGTTCTTGTATGAATAAATAAATAAAAATAAATCTTAAAAAAACAAAAACCAAAAACAAACAAACAAAAAAAATTAGATGATACTTACTCATTTTATATGTAGTGTATAGAACATAGTCATGTAATCTGAATGTGTGTACGTGCATGTAAATGCCTTGTCACACTACACTTTTATTTCCAGGGAGAGCATTTTGTTCTAGACCCCTGCCTCCTGGCAGCCACATCCCATGGGTCAGGGAGAGCAGCTCTAAGGCCCACGATCAGCTGGGTGGGCTGTGTTGAGAGGGTTCTGAGGTCTCATCTAGAGTGGAGTGAATGTGACGACTCTCACAGTTGGCTCATCAGGTTTTTTTTTAATGGACATAGACAGGAAGAGGGTTCTTGGCACGTTTCCTGGGTTTGCCATCATTGTCAATACTGATACCACTGCTTAGCAGCTCTTATCTGAATTTTGGGCCAAGAAGGAAGGGAAAAACCATTTGGGTGTTTCCATAAACACAAGTCATTCAGCCATGACTGTGTTACCAGGACACGCTAATCTTAGGAGACAGGTACAATGCATATTCTCTTCAAAAAAGATGTTTGGGGATAAGACACTCTCCCAGCCCGTCAGACTGCAGCAGAAAGAAAGAATGAGATCACTGAACAAATGGGAAAATGAATGACAGAGGACACCAAGTAAGAGTCTCTGAAACTGGACCAGCCACAGCGTTCAGTGCTTAGCCAACATGTGCAGAGAAGACGTCCAATTATTTAAAAACAACAACTACCACCACCACGAGCTGTCTCCTACACAGAAACAAGGGCAGGTATAAGATACAAAGGACATTTTTCACTTTTTTGGCCAGCAGTAGTGGATCCCTCTAGATTAACTCTCATGTCCAAAACTAGGCCCAGAAATTAGACTGTTAGATGGTAGCATCTTTATAACAGGAAAAAAGCACTGACTTGGGCTTCTGGCAGGTGTTTTATTAGGGTCCTGTTTCCTGTGCCCACTGGTTTAGGGTCTGAACCTTGGAAAGAGAGTGTGGGAGTGGGACCTCCCAACAGCTGTGGGGTGGGGAATTCCTTAGCAGCATAGCTCTTATAATTCAGTTTTGAAAATGGGACACATTCAGTTAAGCAAATTAAAATAAAGTGTTACCGGACTGCACAGAACATAAAACAGAACACTGAGGACTGTCATCAACCTCTTATATAGATCAATCAAACTTTCTGATTTTTCTCATTATTTGTTCCCTCTTTCCTAAACTATTGCTCATTTTGAGCCTCATCACCTCCAAGCTGACAACCACACAGGAACTCCTATAGTGACCTCCCAGAGGCACTTCCAGAGGTTCACAACATTTATAGCTCCTTCCCTCTGCCCCACCCTCCCGCCCTCTCTCCTGTCCCCCATCACCCTCCCTCCCTCTCCCTCCCTCCCCCTCCCTCTTCCTGCTTCCTTCCTCCCTGCTTCTCTCCGTTCTTCTCTCCCTTCCCTCCCTCCCTCCACCCCTTCCTTCTTTCTTTCTTTGATTTTCTTTCTGTAGATTTTAAATGAGGAAAAGGAAGAGAGCTTAACATGACAATTTGGGTGGGCCTGAATTGCTTCCTCCATTTTTGGTGTGGGGCGGGTAGTTATCCACTTTTGTAAAAGAAAAAGAATCTATATTACAGAAAAATTTATGAGTAGAAAAATAATAGTAAGGAGAAGTTGGACACAGTCCCCAAAAGAGTGCCTTCCCTTCTGACACCAACTGCACATTTAGGGGGTTCCAGAAGCCACTTTTAGTTTTGATCCTTTGCTAGAAGGATTCACAGAACTTCCTGAAAGCTGCTTTGCTCACAGTGACGGGTTATTACAGGGCACATTTAGAGGCAGAAACCTGTCAAGGAAGGAAGATCACAAGTGGGGGTGTGTCCCCATCCTGTGGGGAGGTCACTCACCGTGTATTGTTCACCCAGGATGCCCCCACCCCCACCCCCTGATCGCCCAGCCTAATGTCCATTTTTCACTGGGGCTCCGAACAGGTTGTTGTGTGGCCAACCTCTTGTGTCCACCCCTCCCAGAGGTCGGACCAGTATCTTTAGTCTCCAATTTTGCAGAGGCTGGAATGAAACTGAAAGCTCCCCCAGAAGCCCACATTGTTAAACTGTCCAGGACCAACACCCCCAGCAAGCAGAGACAGAGATGACCAGGGGGGCACCCCAGGGCCTAGAGGGGACCTCCCAGTGGGAGATCCTAGGCAAAGACTGGCCTCTGTCTAGGCAAAGCTGATCCGTCACTAAGTATAATGTCACCGCCTCACTGCCCACATCTGTCACTCAAATTCAAAATTACGACACTAAGTGCTAATTTCTTCTCAGCTGACAGTGTGCCAGAGTCAGTTCACACCAGTTCACAAACACTGTTAAATTTTTATGGATTTTGTAAGCTGGTGGTTAAACACTATTTTAAAAGTTGTTATATAAACGTGTGATTTTGTAACTTGGATTAAAAACAAAGATAGTAAATTTCCAAAATGTGTTTTCTAATTATTTGACATTACTTTACTATGGGCATCTCATGCTTGTATTCACCTCTGCTGTATCTGTGTGGGACAGTCTGGAGGCTCACATACTCCTACACATCTCGTGTCTGTGTCAGTACGAAATCAACCGTGATAGGCTCACTGAAACTGTGAAATCCAGCAAATACCTTGAATTGGGCACTTTTTTGATATTCCTTAGATCTGAGAAGCATCCTTTAGCTGCTTCAACTGTTACCGGAGCTGCGAAGAGCATTTTATAGGCTGTGACAACATTGAGATAAATTTCTTATCAATTATTTCAAAATATAAATCGTCATACTTCTAGAGTTGATGATTCTGAGGGAATAATTTCTCTGACAAAAATTTTTTTAAAGATTTATTTATTTATGCATACAAGCTGGGGTACAGGCCAGAGGTGTGGGGCAGTGAGAGGGTTCACCAGAGACAGAGTGGGGAGCAGAACAGGCAGATCAATAGAAACACACTGCTGAGGGGAGCAGCGGGCAAGGCAGGAGAGGTCTGCAGTGCCATGTGGGAATCTCCCCTGCTGGGCGTCGAACTTGTGTCACCACTGTCCCCACTGCCAACAGCTCCATATCGCAGCTGGGGAGGCCCCCTTCTCTAAAAATTTTTAACTCTATCCCAGCCAGTCTGGTGCAATTCTGAATTTAATCTTAAATGTAAATTTATACAATGGCATTTTAGTGTCTTCTCTGATACACCTTTAGTTACAAGAAACTAAAAGTGGTTTTTGATTTGTGTGCAATTAAAATGTTAAATAAAATGTGTGTATAATTAAAATTTCATTCCTATGAAAATACTGTTCTTATGTTTCATACAATATCTTAAAATTTTAACTTCTATTGCTAAGACTGCATATTTGCTTTGTAATGTTGCAGCAGTTTTCAATGCCAGAGACTCTAAACTGTTTGAAAAACTACCAGATATGCTTTATTGCAACAAACATGTGTATGCTTTTATCTTGTAGTAATTTGCTGACAATGTTTATTACCTGAGAGTCACAGTTTGCAAGATCACAAATTGTTTTTCATATTCTTTAATTTTACTTCAGTGCAGATCCACAGAGAGAGACTCCTGGATGGAAGGAGAAGACTGTTTACCTCTGTGGAGAGCTGGTCCTCTCACCTGGGGCCGCTGCCCCCGATTTTGGTCTAGATTTGGGCAGAGCTGCATCCTTGGATCACTTGGCAGCCCAAACGGTACCTCACTTGTCCTGCCAGGTGCTGGGCCAGCTTCTCTGTGCACTCGTTTCCTTCATAGCAAAGTGGTATGGTAGGTATATTTTAATTTTCTTGTTCTTTTTCAAAATTTCTTTATTATTTTCTCCAAGAACAGGTTGTAGTTAAATAACTGGACAAAAAAATGTTTTTTAATACAAAGTTATGTTATCAACTATACCAGCATTTCTGCCTTTGTGACATTGCATATGTTCCTTTATATAAGGTCTGTGTGAACTGCGTATAGCAAGCTCAAACAGTTGACAGTAATTTGAAATTTCATTAAAATACCTACTTGCTCTGGATTGATTTTCAGTGGTGTCCCTAGTTTTTTTCAAGAACATGGTCCATTTCAATTTATATGAGTGCTTTAAACTGTATGAGCTTCGGAGAGGTACTTCTGTAATCATATACTTTAAATTGCTCTAAGTAGACAAAGGGTGTCTTGGAAGATAGTTTTGCCCTGATTATAAATCCTTCAAAAATAATCAGAGGCTAAGTAACACAAATTAATCTGATTTCCTTTTGGGCCCCTTTATTAGCTAGGATGAGTACTTGACACCATGAGAGAGAAGCAAAGGGAAGCAGGGCTGGTATATCCATTGAACCTTCGCTCTCAGCCCACCACCTTTCCCCTACTTCCTGGCACACAGAGCCGTATGGAATCTGGAAGTGACGGGCCAATTGGGAGCCATTCAGTTTTACAAAGTATTTACTTACTGGTTTGTTCTTGGGAGGACCTGAGATACAGCTCTACCTTAAAGTAAGCAAATCCACACCCATTATCTAAAATAGAGAGAACAGAGATGACACTGGGCAAGAAGGAAGCTTCCAGAAGCTGCTGAGTGCTGGGGGTCCCATAGACTCTCTGCCCCTTTCTGCGTGCTTCTGGGACCCTGGCTCTGGGGTGGCCACCCAAGTCCCGGAAGGACGCTGGTATGCTTTCATCCAAAAAAGTTAATAACTTGTGTGAAGTCAGGCGTGGCCGGGTACTCCACATGGATTATGTCTGTGTGAGCGTTATTCCGGGGGGTTGGTGAAGACTTGGATGAGAAGAGGTTGGGCAGGGCTGTGCCTCTTACAAGGGGGATTTCAGGGAGATCAGGACTGCTCTCTATAAAAATCTATTATTAGAGTATCTCTTTGGGATGAAGACATTAAATCTCTAGAAAGTATTAGTTACAGATAAAGAGTGATATGTCTGCCTATTATACCTATTGTCATTTTGGCCAGGACCATTTCATATCCTTGTCAGCTGTTCACTTAGAAAGTTAGACGTTGATGGTGTTAAACAGGTACACATATAGACACACACACACACACACTCACACAGACATACACATAAATACATAAATACACACACACTCATGTACACACACACTCACACAGAGACACACTCACACATAGACACAGACATACACACAGAGGTAGCTTTGGTCATTCGCATATTGCAGCATGATGTGCTGAAGTGTATGAAGTATATCTTTCATATTATTTTCCTTAAGTTGCTGGCTGCTGAAGTGGGGTGCTCTGGGTGGTGCTGAGGTGTGCATGGGGTTTGGGTAGTCAAGTGACCCAGTGTCAAAATGTTTGGATGCAAGAATTAAATATCCATGCTCGCAATTTTCAGTTCTATTTCTCAGATGTGAATTTTCAAGTCATCAAAAAGGAAAGTGAAATGAATGAAAACTACCCAGACTCAGAGGTGCTTGTATAAGCTCATTGAGTTTTCAACTGTTCAAATACATCTTAAATTAAAAAAATAGTCAGCATAGTAGAATCATACAGAAGTTCAGTCAGTGTAAGAACAATTTTTGCCTTTCATTTTACTATTTTTTTTTAGATCAATGAACCTTTAAAGATTTGGGAAGAAAAGGGATAAAATGGCAATTTTCTATTTGGATGTGTCAAATTCCAGGAAACTTCAATAACAGCAGTGAAAATTTGCAAGAGTCATGAAAGAGTTAACAGACTTCAAAGGTGGAGAAATTCCAGTAATCCTCTCCAGGGATAACTCATTTATTTATAAATTAAAATTAGTATTTTTTCTTTTAAAGAAAGCTTTCAGAAAGACAGGAAGATTAGGAGGCAAAGCCTTAATGCAGTTTTTGTTTTTATGCTTTAATATCATATTGACATAGCAGGAACACTTCAAACACACCCACATCCCAGGAAATGATACTCAAACCCATGTGATCGATTTAGATGGGAAGAAAAGTAATTTGCTTGGCATCTCCCTGATTGTTTTAGGAGTTTCAGAGGAACGTAAAACAAGAACTGTTTGAGAAGCCAATTCAGCTCCCAGATCCATACCCCAAACTCAACCCAGGGCTTTTCATCAGCGCGAGGGAGCGCTGGGCTGTCAGGAGAGCGCGGGGCTCTGGATACGAGGGGCCGGGTGTCGGGAGCCTGGGCCGGGACCGCTGTCGCCCGGGAAAGGTGTGTGTGTGTGGGGTACATCTCCCGATCTCCCCCGGAGGTGCAGCCGCGCCCGCGGGCCAGGAAGGGGCTTCGGAAATGCTACAAGACCCAGCGCCGGGCTGGCGGCTGGAGAGCGTGTCCCTGTGCCCCGGTGGTGTCCGGGGTGCTGAAAGCAGACGCCTCCTAGGGAGCCGCCGCACTTGTCTGTTCCGGGGTGGGGGTGGGGCGCTGCGCCCCGAGTAAGCCTGCCCTGAGGTGCCCGCCAGGTGTGGCCTTCCCAGCCCCGTTTGGGTTGGGGTGACGGGGTCAGCTTCGCGGACGCCCGGGCAGGACCCCGAGGCTCTCCCGCTGCCCTGCGCGCGTCCCCCCACTCCGGGGCCAGGGGTCGCGGGGGGAGCACGGCGAGCTGGGCGAACGCGGGTGGCGCGCCGGGCGGGCGGGGGGCGCGGTGCGGCGGCCGGAGTCCCGGGCGGGGTGCGGGGAGGCGAGCGCGGGGCATGCGCAGTGGGCGGAGGAGGCGCGCGGGCGGGGAAGCGAGGGCGCCGTGAGGATTCTCAGCGGGGCCAACTCGGCGGCGCAGGCGGCGGCGGAGCGCGGGCGCCAGCGGCGGGGCCAGCGGCCGCACCATGCCCGCGCCCTCCTCCCGGCCGCCGCCGCGCGCCGCCGGGGCCCCGGCCGGGGAGGATGCCACACGCACGGGAGCCGCCAGGGCCGCGGCGGCGGCGGAGCGATGGTGGTGACCGGCTCGGCCCGCGGCGGCGGCGGCGGCGGGGACCGCGCGCCCTCCCGGCGGCGGGGCGGCGGGCTGGCGCCGGTCGGGGCCGCGGCACTGCTGGCCGGGGCGAGCTGTCTGGTGTTCGGCCGCTCCCTGCAGGGAGAGTTCGTGCACGACGACGTGTGGGCCATCGTGAACAACCCCGACGTGCGGCCGGGCGCGCCGCTCCGTGGGGGCGTCTTCTCCAACGACTTCTGGGGCAAGGGCATGGCGGAGCGCGCCAGCCACAAGTCCTACCGGCCGCTCTGCGTGCTCACCTTCCAGTGAGTCCTCCCGTGCGGGCGCAGTGGCGGGACAGGTTTGGGGGGCGGCTCTTTCCTGGCCGCCCCGGCCCTCCACGCCCCCTTCCCAGGGTCCCGGGGCGCCTCGGGGGCGCAGGCTGGGAAGTAGGGGTCGAGTTTCTCCCAAGTCTGGCCCCTGGCGGCTGCTCCCTGCGCAGGGCCGGGAGGTGGCCGGCGGACCTGCCCTGCGGTGACCAAGTGACAGCCGCAGGGCCCACGAGCTCGGAGGGCGGCCGCGGCGGCGCTTCCCGCACGGGCATTTCTCGGGGGCTATCGGTCAGCTGTGCAGAGGGGGAAGTCCACCCTTCTCTTGGGGTCGCGTTGGGAGGGGACCCTGCGGGAGCGGGGTTTATGTACGAAAAGGAGAGCCCGCCCGCCGAGGGTCTCCAGCTCCTGCGCGCGCTGCTCTCTGCTCCGGGCCTCTTCAGTCGCCTGGAGGGCTCGGGATGCAGAAGCAGAGGGAGGCACAGGCGTGGGATCCCCTGGTGCCACCAGGTCCCAGTCGAAATAGTTTTTCTTTTCATGTCTCGGAGTCATGATTCAGCATTTCTGGTGTGAATCAAGTGTAAAGGGAGCAGAGAGAATGCCAGGTTTTGTAGGTTGGGTATTTTCTGGAATTTAAGAGGGCCAGCTTCGGCTGGAAGGCGGGAGGAGACTGATTTGAGGGAGCGCGATGGCAGTGTCTTGAGCTTGGCTTGTGATTTAGATGGTGCTGTCCGGGATAAAACTGTAAATAACATCGACTCAGCCGCTTCAGCTTTTTAAGCCTCTTTTACGGGTATAATAGGAACCCAACTGGGTCTCCATCGCTGTCTGGGCAGCTTGGACCTCCCGCGGGAGGAGGCTTTTGACAGGTGGTTCGATGATTGACAACAGGAAGCCATAGCGATTGGAACAATTCATGGGATTTTGACTTAATTTTTCCATTCAAAGTTTAGTGTGTAAAGCAGGTGAGGAAATTGTGCATTTGAATCTAAAAAGAATATTTTATAAACATTTGGCCTCGTGTTCAGTGGTTTGGGTTTTCAGCTGAAAGGTTACCTCGCTGAGTGCTAGCTGCTCGGTATTATCAGTTTGCCAAGATTCTGAACATCTTCCCAGATACCACACAGAGAGCTGGGACTTCTGGTGTGGCCTGTCTTTCCCTTTCTGCCATGAGGGTCAGTGTGAGGTGTGCAAGCTGGCCTGGAGGGTGTGCTGGCCAAGTACTGGTCCTGGAACTCTTCTTGATTCCTGGTCTGAGAATTTTCCATTTGAAGGTTAAATGACAGGGCGGGGAGGGAGGGAAGGAGTGCTTTCACTTCTTGACTTTCTGTTGTATTTTTTTAATCGGTGCTGGAGGTTGCTGGGAGGAGGAGGGAGGAGTGGAGGCAGGGAGTAGGCAGTGATGCTGGGCCACTGATGAAGAGGGAAGTTGGCAGCACAGGGCAAAGGAGGAGAGCTGGGGTGAGGAGCAGCACTTCCCTTGTGATCGCCGATGACAAAGAGCCTCTTGGTGTCTAAGATGCCTGCTCTCATATGGTCTCACCCTATGACTGTGTAGGACACACTTTTGTCTTGGAAAAGGTTGAGTGGCAGGTCGATAGTGTGACCCAGCACAAATTGGAAAAGGAAGAGAGCCTGTGCAGAAAGCCAGAGCTGGCGCTTCCGTGCTCACAGATTTCAATCAAACCTGGTGCTTTCTCTCCAGTCACTTGAGGGGTCTGGGCTCTTCCAGTGTCATAGCCCAGCTCTGGGCACAGACAAGGGACATGCCCATCTGCTAAACCCCCAGGTTGAAGGAGAGAAGGAGCTCATCAGCCAGTCAGTGTGAGGTTGGTGTGTAGTTGATGAACACCCAGTGAATATATACAGGCTATTTTAACTGTCTTCATTCAGGTTTGTGTGAGCAAAAGTGTTGGGGATTCAAACCACTTTTCTCTCTCTCTCTCTCGTTCTCTCTCTCTCTGTAAGAACACTTAACATGAGATCTTTCATCTGAACAAATGAAATCTCAGCAAATTTTCCAGTGTACAGTAGAGCTCGTTAGCTGCAGGCACAAAGTGGCACAGCAGATCTCCGGCCTTTTCCCTGTTTGCCTGAAATAGTGTTCTTGCTGACTAGCAGCCCCCTTCTTTCCCTGACAGCCACCGTTTTACTCTGTTTCTGACTGTGATTATCTAGATACCTCATGCAAGCAGAATCAGGCAGTATTGTAATTTGGCAACTGCTTATTTCAGTTAACATGATGTCTTTCAGGTTCATTCATGTTTTGTATAACACAGGATTTCCTTTTTTTAGGCTGAATAATGTTCCCTTGTGATCCCCTTTTCTCTATCCATCCATCCGATGGCGGACATTTCGGTTGTTTCCTTAGCTTGGCTGTTGTGAAGAATGCTGCCGTGAACATGGCATTGTGGAGCTCTTCAAGATCCCCATTTCAGCTCTTCTGAGTATACACCTAGAAGTAGCATTGCTGGATGGTAATTCTTAAGCTCTGTGGAACCTCCCCTGCTTTTCATAGCAATGGCACCATTGCACACACCCATTACTACTGGTGAGAGCTGTGCTTTCTCCACATCCTCGCCAGCATTGATTAGCTTTTGTGTCTCATAAAAGCCATCTTAACAGGTGTGAGGTGGCTTCTCATTGTGGTTCTGAATTGCATTCTCCTGGTCATAAGTGATGTGAGCCTTTTCACATAATCTGTTGGCTATCTGTATATTTTCTTTGGAAAAATATCTGTTTAATTCCTTAGCCTATTTTTAATCTCAGGTTATTTTTTTTGCATTACATTGTAGGAATTAAGTATCTTTTCATATCATCTTTGGCCGCTTTTATGTCTTGTTCGGATAAATGCTTATTCATATTCTTAGCCTATTTCATAATCATTTTAGTTTTGATCTTTTTGCTTTCAGTTGTGGGAGCGCCTTATATATTTTGGATTCAGATCAGGGATTTACAGATACTTTCTCTTATTCTGTAGATTGCCTTTTCTCTCTGTTAATTCTTTCCTTTGCTATTCTCAGGCCTTTTAATTTTTTGTCTAAATTTCCTTGTGCTTTTGGTATCACATCTAATTAGTAAATCATTGCCAAGACTATATCATTAAGTTTTTGTTTTGGAGTGAACAGCTTCAGGTCTGATATTTGAAATTTTAATAAAGTTTAAATTATTTTTTATTTATAGTATAAGGGTCCAGTTTCATTATCTTGCATGTGGTTGTCTAGTTCTCCCAGCACCATTTGTTGAAGAGGCTGTCCCGTCCCCATTGTGTGTTCCTGGCACCTTTGTTGAACTGCATATACTACTGCATATAAAACTATGTTGTCTGTATTTTACCTGTTTGTATGGATTAATTTCTGTGCTGTTTCCCCCAGTTGTACTATGTTTGTATTTATGCTAATAAAATACAAACATTTATACAAATACAAATATTTATGCTAATATCATACTACTTTAGTCACTTAGCTTTGGAATATATTTTGAACTTTGTTCTTTAGTTTTCCAACTTTGTCCTTCAAGATTGTTTTCTAGATTCAGGGTTCCATATGAATTTTATGATTTTTTTCATTTTTGTAAAATATGTCATTGAGATATTGGGTAGTATGGGCATTTTAGTAATATTAAGCCTTCTAATCCATGAACATGGGATGTCTTTCCATTTATTTTTGTCTTCTTTAATTTCTTTGGTCAAACTTTGTACTTTGAAGTGTGTAAGTTTTTCACCTCATTCTTTAAGTTTAGTCTTAAGTATTTTATTCTTTTTGATGCTGTTGTAAATAGGGTTGTTTTCATTTCAGTTAGTTTGTTATTATGTAGAAATAGATCTAATACTTATCTGCTGTTTTTTGTGTCCTGCAGCTCTTCTGAATTTGTGTATTAGTCATAACAGGTATTTTTGTTGTTGTTGGAGTCTAGGGTTTCTGCATATAAGACTATGCTGTCTGTGTACAGAAATACTTTTACTTCTTTCTGATTTAGATGTCTTTTATTTCTTTTTCTTGCTTAATTGCTCTGATTTGGTTTTAGTAGTATGCTGAAAAGGAGTGGCAAGAGAGTGGGCATCCTTGCTTTGTTCTTGATCTTAGAGGAAAAGCTTTCAGTTTTTACCATTGAGTATGAGATTAGCTGTGGACTTTTCATGTATGTTGTTTATTATATTCAGGTATATTTCCTCTAAACATAGTTTGCTGAGTGTTTTTACTACAAAAAGTTGTTGAGTTGTGTCAGATTTTTTTTCTGCTCTGTTGAGATGATTCTGTGAATTATTTGGTCCTTTATTTTGTTCCTAGGCTGTATCATATTCATTGATTTGTGGATGTCAAACCTCCATTATACCCCAAGGATAAAACCCACTTGGTCATGGTATATGATGTTTTAGTGTCATTGGGTTTGGTTTGATAGTATTTTATTGGGCACTTTTGCATCTATGGATCAGGAATATTGGTCTGCAGTTCTCTTATGTGCTTTCTGCCTCTGCAAATCCATTTTTTTAAAAAGAGATAATATAGAGATACCTTTTGCCCTTTATCCATTTTCCCCCAGTGATAACATCCTGTACTAATTTACAATATAACAACCAGGAAGTTGACACTGATATGAGCAATAGCTTTTATTCCGATGTTACCACTTTGCCACTTACTCTTTTTGTTTTTGTTACGTGTGTATTAACAGTTGTATGTCATCATGCATCACTAATCACTGGGAATAGGTTCTGAGGAACATGTCATTAGGTGATTTTGTCATTGCGTGAACATTATAGAATGCAATGACACTCCCCGGATTGTGCAGCCTGCTGCATACCCAGCCATGTGACATATTCTACTGGGACCACTGTTTTAGCTGCAGCCAGTTGTTACCGAATAGCCATTAAGTAACACACAACTGTAAATCTAAGCAATTTTTGGGATGACCAACACAGCCCAGGCATGGATCAATTCCATCCCAAGAATCCTTCCTGTTTCCCTGTCTTAGCTATAGAAACTAATGCATATCAAACCCCTACTCCCTAGCAATAATACCACCCTCATCCAAAATAACCAGCAGTCTGTTCTCCTTTATAATTTTTTCATTTCAAGAATGTTATATGTGGAATAATGTAGTCTGTAACATTGAGATTAGCTTTTTCTGCACATAGCATAGTTCCCTGGAGTTTATTCACATTGCTGCGTGTCAGTATTTTGTTCCTTTTTACTGCCAGGTTATATTCCATCTATGGATGGACCCCAGTTGACTCCATCATCTAGTGAGGACATCTGGGTTGTTTCTAGGTTTTAGCTACTATAAATAAAACCCCTGGAAACATTGATTTATAGGTTTTTATGTGTGAACATAAAGTTTTTATTTCTCTGGAATAAATCCCAGGATTGCATTTGCTGGGTCATATATTGGTTGTATGTTTAATTTTTTTTAGAAACTGACAGTTTTCTAGATCTTTCAGCAAGTGTTTGAGTGATCCATTTTCTCTGCTTCCTGACCAGCTTTTGGGTTGTCACGGCTTTTGACTGTAGCCTTTCTGATGAGTGTGTAGTGATGTCTCATTGTGCCTTAGTTTGCATTTCCTAAGTGATGACTGCTATTAAATATCTTTCATGTGTTTATTTGCCCTCGTATGTCTTCCTTATTAAACTGTCTTTTCATATCTTTGTCTATTTTACTAGTGCACCGTTTCTTAATTTCACTTTTGGGATTTTTCTTTTTGACATTTCTTTGTATATTCTAGATGCAAGTCCTTCGTCAGATAGTGGGTTGGCAGATGTTTTCTCCTGTTCTGTAGTTTGTCTTTTCATCTTCACATCTTCTTTCACAGTACAAAACGCAAACCTGTTTTGTATTGGATATAGTTTGTTATCTTTGCTCCATCGAATGAGTATCACACACACTGAGAGCTAGGCTTTCCCTTAAGAACAAAGAATAAGTTAATTAACAGCATGGTCGTGACAGTGAAGGTGCTTGCTGGTATAGAAAGATAGTAGTCACAGTTTTTCTCAAATAAGAAATGGGCTGGAGTAGAAATGAGGAAATAGATGATCAGAGCATCGACTTTTACTGGGTTGGGGGCAGCAAGCAATGGATAATGAAGGCAACTCTCTAGACCTGGTGGCTTGGCCCTGTATCCAGCTGAGCAGGAAATTTCCTTTCCTGCTTGCTTCTGGGTTGAGATTTGGAAGTGAAGGGACCTGAGCCTGTTCACACTCAGGAGATAGCTGTAGGTTGGGGCACTGTCACAGGCTTGCGGGGTGACCTGGAGTGACTGACCCCCACGCTGGCCTGTGGCCCCTCCAGGCCATGCAGATGGTCTGCTTGGCCCCCAGACTCAGGGCTATGGTGTGTGAGCGGCCCCTGATTGTGGGGGAGGCCAGGGTGTGGGCATCACGTGTGCCTGCTAGCTGTCTTCTCAGTGCCAGCGCCTCCTTCCTCTCCTCCCTCAGGCCATGCATCCTCCTGGCCCTGCCGGCCTGGACTTCTGCAGCAGCAGGGCCTAAGCCCCTGCAGCCTTCCATGGCTGCTTGGCTGGCTCCACAGTGGTGAAAGGTCTCCTCCGGGGTGGACGCCTTCTTCCGCATCACTCCTGGGGCTTCCGCTGCTCTGGTCCAGCCTGAACTGATCCAAATGGTCACCTCTCTATGCTCCTGGAAGTGAATTGAGAATTAGGATGTGTTTCTATTTCTAGCCAAATCTTACTTTCAGTCTTCTCGGCAGATCATTTTCAAAGACATGCAGGATTATTTTTAGACCCTTGTAGAGTAGAATCAAGACAGCTGTGAAAACTTCATTTGCAGCCTGTAACCTGTTTTTAAAGTTTTTCTTTTTTATCCTTCACTGGCCACGACCTGTTTGTAGCTCTGGAATCGGGAGGAGCCAGGAAGTGACTCTGGGATGCTGAATTGACCCCCAAACCAAGCCTGGTAACACCTACAGCTCCCACCTTGAAAATGGCCTGGACTGGTTTAAGATGCTTGCCTGTTTAACTTTATTTCTTCCACACCCTCTTCATCGGAGAAGAGGTCCCTGCTGCATTATCAGCTGTGCCTGTCCACCTCAGGAAACACACCACAGCTTCCTTCCACAACAAAGAGCCGAAGGGTTTTCCACGTCAAATCTGGGGAAACTAAGGCAGACAGAAGGACCCTGAACTCTGGATTCCCTCTCCGTGTTTAACTAATTTGATCACAGTATTCTATCAGTTTGCTGAAAAGTTTTATTTTATTGAAGGCCTCTGACGATAGTATAAACCGCTAAGAGGGAAAGTAGGCGGATTAAAATGTCAGCGTCAAAAAATAGACTCTCTTGCTGTGCAGCTGTGCGGCTCTGCAGCGTCCCCACGCTGGGGTCGAGGTTTTGCAGCTGTCTGCATCTTGCGTTCCTAGGAGACGCCTGCGTGGGGGCTCCAGCCCCTCTGCCTGCCGCTGCTCTGGGGCTGGTGCCTTTGCACTTGACTGCTGTGGGACTTCCCCTTGAGATGGGCTCTTGCTGAGACCGACACGTTTGTTTTCTAGTCCTGGGGTGAGTTTGGGGTGCTTGACTCCCCTCTCTGGGATGTTCGATGATTACATGGAGCCAAGGACATACGTGATTGGAGGCCATAGGGACTTGACAGGGAAGACGGAGACCACGGTCCCTAAAGATGTCTTAGTAAACTTGGGTTATCTCAGAAACCCCAGGAGAGGCAGGGGGGCCCAAGCCTGGGAAGATGGGCTTTCTACTTTCCACTCCAGTCTGGCTGTGTGGGAGGGATGGGGAATAAGAGGAGTAGATTTTTGAATCATGAAGGTTTTTATAGTCATCAGAAAGCATCTTCTGAAACAGTCATGTATCAGCAAATGTCTTTTCTATCTTACTTTGGAGCTCCAGTTGTATTTTTTGAATGTTGGATATATATCCCATTTTAAATGGGGGGTGACCACAGCAACATGGATGGAGCTAGAGGGATTATGCACGGTGAAATAAGTCAGAAGGAAAAAGAAAAATATTGATGGTTTCACTTATAGGAGGAATATAGGGGAACCAAATAAGTGGTCAGGAAAAAATAATAAATAACAAAACAAAATTAACGGCAACTACAAATCAGAGACATTCTGCAGGGGAGGGGAAGGGAGAGAGCTCAAAATGAGGGCTGGAAGAGGACAGGGGACTGTGGTGACGGTGCACAAGTGGATGGATGGTGGGAATTCTGTGGGGACTACACCTGGGAAAAGAAAGCA
Source organism: Scalopus aquaticus (assembly GCA_004024925.1). Classification (NCBI taxonomy): domain Eukaryota; kingdom Metazoa; phylum Chordata; class Mammalia; order Eulipotyphla; family Talpidae; genus Scalopus; species Scalopus aquaticus. The sequence goes on along the minus strand of PVIJ01005576.1, from coordinate 82,448 downwards.
AGCATACAAAAATGAGCAACGATGTAAAATATACATAAATAAATAAATTCCAAAAAATAAGATGGGGCGGTGAGGGGAGCTTGGTCATGCCAAGGTGTAGGCAATGTCTCTTTTCAAATGATACCAGATGCTTTCTGTTCTTTGCCACCTGTGTGTCTGACCCTCAGCCCTGACCAGCTTCTCCTCTCTGCAGCCTGTTTCCATCAGTGTTCCAGAAACTTTGCTCTTGTGCTGCTTGTTCCCTCTTCATGGGGTGTTCCCCATCCCTGCCTCATTGCTCCCCACCCGCTGCAGTCACTTCAGCCCAGAGGCCCCCCTGCGGCTGCCTCTGCGGTAGCAGCAGCCCTGGTCTCCATCTCATGAGCCCTCCCTGCCTTGGAGCCCCTTGCTGTCTGCTGCCATTCACTATTGGTTCTCACCTCCCCTCACACACGGTGCCGGCGTCCCACAAACTGTTTCTCCAGAGCCCGGCCTGCAGAGTCGGGTGCAATCACTTTTGCTATGGAAAAAGCAGAGTCACCTTTCTGTGAAAGCTTGGCCTTGTCAGGTCATGAGGTGGGGCTGCTCCTCTGCAGTGGAGGCGACCGTCTGTCTCACTTCGTGACTGACTTCCCTTTTTACTTCATCAAGGAGGAGCAGAGGCAGACCGGGTTTTCTGGACACACGGATGACTTCGATGTTAAGGGGCAGCTTTGATCTAAAGGGGTGGTTGTGGCAACTGCTGGGGGGTGACTAGCCTGTGACCATTGCTAGCACGTCGGCCCTGCTTCCTCCTGGACAGCGTCTCGAGTGTGAAGGTTGCTGGGAAACTGGCGAAGTGGATGCTTAGAGCACTATAAAGGTCAAGCAAGGCTGGAGCTAGCAGCTGGACCTTATGAGGCACCCCAGAATTGAAGGGGTTTTCTTCAGACCCCGCGCATTCATGGGGTGTTCCCTTTCTCCATAGTCAGTGACATATATCATGAACTGTTGTCTCTGGTTGGATCAAATGGAGTCAAAGCCTGGAAATGCTTTATCAAGGGACTGTCATGGCCCGGTTGTATAACCACTCTGACCCCGTCTTTGGCTTCCCGAGTGACAGGAGTGTCTCCGCTGTTTACACTGGACCCCAGATAGTGTCAGTGGGACTGGCCAGTCATAAGATCCGGGAGCTGAGACTGAGAACTACGTGCTGTCACCCTGCCTCCCGGCCTCTTGGGAGGGCAGGGCCAGAGGCCACTTCGGCCACTGCTTGGCTATGGAATCACTTGGCCCACATAATGAAACCCCATTAAAAACGCAACAGTGAGGCTTGTCTGAGCGTCTGTCTCTGGTTCAAAATCTGCCACCCAGGCATCCAGGGCCCAGTGTCCTGAAGACGAGAGGTCTGTGTTTCGGACCCTCCCAGACCCGCCCCTGAGGCCTTGTCTTTTGACAGGTCTTGATCTGAATCCTTTACCATGAACTTGGCTTCTTAAATACAGTGCTCTCCTGGACCCTGTGAGTCCTTTTAGCAAATCATGGCCCCCTAGGGAGCTGTGGGCACCCTGGATTTGTGGGTGGTCAGGAGAGCGGGGGACAGGGCCCCTTGGTGTCGTGTGTCTGGCCTAAGGACTGGCCTGTGATGGGGAACTTTGCCATCGGTGTAGAGGGCACAGCCTCCGTGAGTTGCTGCAGCCTCTCCCCGAGGTGCTCGCTCCTTGGCCCTGAGTGCAGACCAGACCCAGAGCCCCAGTCTGCACCCCTGTTGGCTCTGTGAATGGCAGCCTCTGCTGCTTTGGGTGTCCTGAGTGATGCTGGCGGTTTGCTGGTTTACTGCTGGTGCTGGAGCGGAGGTAGGAAAGCGACAGAGATGGTTGAGGGCCAGGGATTCATGTGAGAGGGAAGATGAGAAGAAGCTGACCTGGCCCTGGACAGCAGTGACGACGCAGCGATGGAGGAAAACAGCTGTGAAGGGAGCGGGAGGGGGCACCGCGTTCGGCATGGGCCGGAAGCCCACCCGGGTGTGGGGGGGGCCACTGTTTACCTGAGGCGCCTGACACGTGGTCAAAGCGACGTTTCCCCTTTCCTGTTCCCTGGTTTGTAGTCGTTACCGGGGAAGAGCGTGCCCTGGGTCACTTCCGGGAAAAGAGGCCTGTCCCATCGGCCCGTGCTCTGGGACCCTGAGGGGTTGTCCAGAGCGTCACCTCTCTTGAATCACAGTGCTGCCAGGGACAGGTCTCTGGGCCCATTTCAGTTCTGCTGATGTCGACAATCCTGGATGGGGCCGGGGAGTCCCCCACCCTTACCGCTGCACACCAGGCGACTCGGGCCTGGTGCCCCGGCATCAGTGGAGCCCGCCCGTGTTAACTAGGTCCAGGTGCCGCTCTCCCCGACTGTGGAGAGGGGAGTCCAGAACTCTGGAGTTGGCTGCTGAGGGACGCAACGCTCCCATGCTGCGTGCACCCCTCCCCCAGTGGCAGTGCCTTCTCCCACAGGCAAGTTGTGCCTGACCCCGGGGCAGGCGGCAGGGACACCGTGGGGATGGTGTGCTGACCTGCAGGGCCATGGCGGGGCAGGAAGGGCGGCGGGAAGCCCTCCTGGATGCTGCTCCTTCTGTGTCCCTCTCGGGCTGGGTTCTGTATCTGGGGTGGCTCTGGCTTCTGTATCCAGCATGGCTCTGGGTTCTGTATCCAGCATGGCTCCAGGTTTTGTAGCCAGCTCCAGGTTCTCTATCCAGCACGACTCTGGGTTCTGTCCCCAGGAAGGCCCCAGTTTCTGTGTCTGTCACGGCTCCGGGTTCTGCGTTGAAAACTTGAGTCTCTGTACCAGAGAGTCTGCCAGCTGGTTGAGGTAAAGCTGTCTGTTGGAGTGGGCTTGGGGTCCCCTTCCAGGGCTCCTGCCTGTTTCTGTTCTCTTTCTGTAACCAGAGCAGTTTTCAAGGAAGAGGATGAAGAGCGCCGTCTCTGTCTAGGGTCCTGGGCTGAGTGTATGAGATGGGAGGCGTTGGCCCCCCTCCTCCCCACCCTCTCTTCCTCCTGCAACTCCTGCCAGATTCTCAGACCTGTGGGGGCTGGGATGGGTGCTGTGGATTGCTCTGAGCTTCTGATGGCCCACCTGTCTGGGAGGGCAGTTTATATGGAGACAGGACTGTGGACATCCGTGTGGGACCCAGTCTGGAAGGTTCCACCCAGCCAGACATGAGTCTCAGATTACTTCAGAAAACAAAAACAAAAATACTTCCTTCCGCACAGCCTAGCTTTCAATGAGAAATGAAGGCTAAATTAAAAAATAGAGATTCTGAGAGTTGAGAGGGAAAGATGACCTTTTCCAACTAACCACTTAATAGAGTTTACTTGTTCATTGGTAAACATTAACTTAGAAGCCTGTGCTCTGAGTGCCCTGGGTACAGGGAGCAAAGAAATGTGTGCAGTGTATGAAGGAGTATCCTAATCCGGGAGGAAGAGAGTCCTGATGCTGAGTGGAGCAGGCACCTGCAGGGCGATGTAGACGGTACTGTTGTCTCTCTGTGGCCTTTTGATGGGCCGTGGCCATGCTTCTGCTGGACACTGTGGCTCTGGCTGGTTCTGGTTCCTCTCCCCCTTCAAATGGGTTCTCTCCCACCAGGGTCCTGTCTGAAGGACTCTGGGGTGTGCAGACTCAGCTGCTGCAGTCCGTAGCTGCTTAAATCTTGCTTGGTGTCCGACCCCCAAAATTAGATCACACCCAGCATTTCATTTTTTTCTAGGCTGGGTTGGGACCATGGTTATTTCAGTGGGGATGAAAATGGAGTTGGTTAGTAATTATGACATCTAGATTCTTGTGTCTAAGTGGAACTTGAGCTGGTTAAAATTCCGCCTTGGAAAGCTGTGCCTGAATCTAGTACCTTGGAATACGCACAAGTCTTTGCCAAGGTTGCTGCATTGTTTTGGCAGAGGAGGAGTTTCTCGAGGAGAAGCAGAGCAGGGCATGAGAATAAAGATGTGGAATGACTGTTTTGGTAAATCGGGCTGGAGTGTAGACACCAGCGGTTGGAGTGCGTCTGTTTCCCCAAAGAACCATGCCCTGTACAGCTATATTTTTTTCTGCTAGCCCACATTCTCATTTGTCCTGTTGATAAAATTCAAGTCTACCTTCGGAAGTCTCTGTTGTGCATTTTTATCTCAGGAGAGAATTTTTATTAGGATGTTGACTATAAAATTCCCCTTCTCTTTGTGGCCCTCTTTCTGTTGGGTTGTTGGAAAAGTCATGACACGTTTTTGCATAGAAAACAGAAAAAATCCATCATGACTTTTCTGACAGCCCAGTATTTCTTCTTCACGATATTAGAATTCAGACTCAGAGCTCGGAACCATCTCATGCACACCTTGAATGCTGTGCTTGTTTTCCCTGCTCTCCTCTTAACTGCAGCTGAGGGCAGTGCCCGTGGAGTGGGGGTTGATGATGAATCTAAGGGTGTAACCTGAATCTAGCTCCTAGAGTCCCACAGGTGGGGGGACATGTTCTGGCTTTGCGTGTCCACCTTTGGCCATGGTCTCAGCCTCATGGTTTCTTTCTTAACTCCACTAGCTGTGGCTCTGACCCCCACATGTTGGATTTGCCCTTGAACCCGTGGCAGCTTGGAAGGACCCAGCAGGGAGCCTGAGTCCCGGGGTGCAGGGAAGACCGAGAAGCATTGCCTGCCACTCAGTGGGCCCACGGCGTTCATTGGGTAACACTGCACAGCCCTGGCCAGGCTCGGCATTCCGAGTGGGGGACAAGGGGTGTCTAAATAGACGGAGTGACCGATGTTGAGAGTCACTTAATACATTGTATGCGGGAAACGTATTTACGCATTTTACGTTGACTGGTAGTAGGGCGTGGGACACGTATTAATACGTTTTAATACGTTTTTTATAGACTAGCGGTAGAATGCGGGTAACATATAAATATGTTTATTTTTATGCTTTTTTTTTATACTTAAAAAAATAGCAAAAATGGCCCGCGCCACCTGTTAGCATGCGATAAAAACTACCCGCAAACAATGTGTTAAAAGAACACAGAGGACCATTTCAGGGGATGGCTTCCCTCTGCTCCCCACGCGTGTCCGTTCTGTTGGTAGCTGACTCAGCACCTGCGCTTCCAGGCTGAACATCCTGCTGACTGGCATGGACCCGTTCTACTTCCACGCGGCCAACATTATCCTGCACTGCCTGGTGACACTGGTGCTCATGTACACCTGTGACAAGACGGTCTTCCGGAACCGCGGCCTGGCCTTCGTGACTGCTTTGCTCTTCGCTGTGCATCCTGTCCACACCGAGGCGGTGAGTGCGCGGGAGCTCGACAGCAGGTCCCCAAGAAGCCAAACGTCTGCTTTTTTCTTGCCTTTCAAAATGGTCTGAATTCAGGCCTCTCTGATAGCCGAGGGGTTAAGTATCAGTACTACCACTGTGATGGCGATGGTCTGAGTTCGATCCCCCGCCAGGGAGCTGACCCACGTGGCACAGCAGACCGCTGCTCCCCTCAGCAGTGTATTTCAGTCATTCTGCTTGTTCTGCTCCCCACTCTGTCTCTGGTGAATCCTCTCACCCCCGTACCTCTGGCCTACACCCCAGTTCTCTCTCTCGTTCATACGCGCGCGCACACACACACACACACACACGCACACAAAAAAGCAAAATAGTGTGAATTCAAAGTGCCACAGCAGTGTTTACCTTATATATAAATCATTCTGTGTGACAACTTTTCTTTTCCAAATGTCTGGCTTGCCTTCACTGGGCCTGTAGGTTTAACTGCTTTTCTAAGGAACCCCTGTTATCATTGTTATCATTACAGGTGGTAATAAATGGCTGCGGTTCTTTATTTGCAGAAAATTTATGTCCTGGTGATTTTCAACGTCCAGATGCATTTTGAAATACTTGTCACGCTGGGACCCCGTGTGCCCACTCCACATTTACGTCTTGCTTTCTCCTCATTAGGCTTTAATTTATAATGTGTGTGATGCAGGGCTGCTAGGGAGGGTGACGAAAAGTCAGACTGACATTCTTCAAGAGAGTAAGACGGAATTAGAAGAAATACAGGTGGCCCCCCGTCACCTGATGTTTTGTGGGTGATGAGCAGTTGCTGTAGCAAGCATGCGAGCATGGCTCTGCGCCCGCTTCCAGGTTGTGACTCAACCTGCACCCAGGGCGGCCAAGGCTACCTCCTGTCACATCTCAGTGACCACACTTGGCTTATGTTTATGGCTCAGGGTAGAAGAAGATTTCCAAAGGGAACATGGGTCACCCCAGTTCTGAAGGAATCGTTTCCAGAGCTCAGCATCTGTGCACTTTGCTGAGCACACCTAGGAAAGAGGTGTCTCGTTGGTCCTCCTTTCCCTCTTCTCATTAAAAGTAATGCAGGAATGTCCACTGGCCGGGGGGTGTCTAGAGCTCCTTGCACAGTGAGTATGCAGAGACTGCCCCACACCGGTAAGCAAATCTTGGATAGCTGAGAATTCGACTTAATTCTGACACTGTCTACCTGGAGAGAGCATCCGATTCCACAGGTGAGAGCTCTGGTCGTTTCCCCTGGCAGTGAGCCCCCATCCATAGGTGCTTCCCAAAGTCACCTTAGTCACATTACAAGAGATACCTTTATTACCCTCAACGCTGAGGAAAGTCTTAGGGTTTGGGAGCTGTGAGCCAGGTGCTGTGAACAGAACGAAATATATTTGAGAAACAGATTTTGGTCATGTGAATAACCAAACCTGAATTTCTCACTAATCACGACATGGCACTCACAGACATCACTTGCTGTGCCTGGTGTAGGAACCTCCGAGACCTTTCAAAGAAGCAATGATATGTCGGTGTCAGTAAAGCCTTCTTCAGTCATGGTATCATAAGCCCAAAGCAGGCTTCCTGTCTTACCCCGTCTTCTGTGAAGACCACGGCACGCTACGGAAGCAGACTATAGTGGCCCGTGTTGATGTTCTGAGTTCAGAAGCAGGTGGCTGCTGCGGGGAAGCGTCTGGACACAGGAGGGCTGTGTGGGCCAGCTGGTGTGACGGTGAGCGCTGGATTTGCCAGCCAGGCTCTGAGATGGGCATTTTCCAGAAACAGTATTCTAAATCTCCACACCCAAGATTTTTATAAAAATTATTTGGGGTGAGTGATTAAAAAAAAAATCATTTCATAAGAAATTGTCTTGTGAAAGGTAATTTCCACTCCTTTCTGAGTCTCATGGACCCATTACAGGCCTTTACATGGCAGACGCTAAGGTAGCCGTGATAGTGCCTGGGGAATCTCAGTAAAGCCCTTTTGCTCTACTTGTGATCGTTAACTCCAAGGTGGGTGTACTTAAACTGTTGGCTTCCATCTGAATTAGGGAGGATCTGATTAATGTGTCAGCTTCCAGATCATTAAACTTCATGTATGATGATTGCACACCATGCATTAAGCTGATAACGTTCGTGTTCGAAGAATACAGTCACTGCGATGACATGGGGACTCCGTGGCCATTTATGTGCATGATCTGAGGTGATGGGAGCTGGGGTAGAATCGATGCCCTTTTCTGCTGCTTTTTCCTTCTCACTGGGGCTATAATTAGCCGTCAGTGCCTGAACTGATTGAAAAAAACTCCCTCCATCTATGAAATTAAGAGACGTATTTTTGTTTACTAATCATTTGTCATTTTTTTTTTTCTGATCTATTCCTGGTGTATCCAACCGCTGCATATTCCTGTCGGGACAATACTGCATTGTTAGGCATGCAACACCTTCACACTTATGATTGCCAGAAAGTCAAAAGTTATTTTAATGATACCTGTGTTTTCATTACAGAGAGAGAAAAGAAGTAAACTATTTTAAGGCATAATTGTATATCTATGAAAATATGCTGTGGGGAAATGAGAAGGAAAAATGAGTCCAAGGCAAAAGGATTCTAAAATGTCCATCTCTTCGAGCAGAGGCTGCTCATGTTTGTGTAAATGGAAAATGATGAGCCTCAAATTGCTGTGGAATGTTCCAGATTCCACTTGGTACTTTTAAAGCAGTGGCATTAAGGCCTTCTTTCAAAATATCGGTATTTAGAAAGCATGGAAAGTTCGAGCATTTTAAATATTTAAAATTAGGGTGAAAATTTTTACAAATGCATTTGTAATATTCTTTTAGATATCCTGTAAAAAAGCATTCCAGTACTACTACTGCTGCTTGTGTAGACTATTTCATGTAGTGGTGATCACTGTATTTTAATCTCAGTCCATGGATAACACTGTGTTCTGACAAATGACTTTTAAATTACAGCTGAACGTTCATGCTTGCAGTGGGTTGGGGAAAATTTTTGCAAAAAAGACGGAGTGAGCAGGAGACAGCAGTCTAAATTCTGTGCTCGAGGTGAGGGAGGACATAGCACACAGGTGACCTTGAGCCCTGTGATTACCAGCTGATAAGGAAAATCCTGTTAGCAAAATGACCTTTAAGAAAGGGTTCCAGCTAGCTTTTGTACTAATAAAAAAAAAAATTCCCTGGTGATACAATTATAGGGGCAAAGGAGTTAGAGCTGGACATTTATTTAGGGAAAAATGTTGGAGAAACTATTTGCATTCGCAAGCAGACAAGAGAGGCTGAGGAGGGCAGCAAAGAGATCTGACCCACATAACATCAGCCTTGCCAAGTCAAGTCAGGAAATGACCATTTAATGATTGGTATTAGTTCAGGCTGCTAAGGATGGGAGGACAGAAAAGTAGATGTGCTTTATGGGCTGATTGAGAAGGCATTACAAAACGAAGAGAAAACGCTAGTGAAGCGGGTAAGGGGGTGGTGGATACAGCTCCCCTTTGGGAAAAGAGAAGGAAAATGGAACCAGCAGTTTTCCCGGCTCCACACGGGTGTGAGCAGTTTTGGACCCAGCTGTAGTGCTTGTCAGCTGTTAGCAGGAACATCTCAGTATCCACATGAACTTCAGGATCTCGGGGCACCAGCTAGCTCGTCCTCTTGCTGCTGGGGTCTGCAGTGCGGTTCTGCCCAATGACTGGTGACTGCCCCTTGCATGGAGCTCTATTCAGGGCCAGCCAGCAAGGCTCGCTGATACTGCATCGGTCACAGCGGGCATGCTGCGAGGAGTGTCCCTCTGGCCCCAGCTGCCTGGCCTTACCCCCGATGGTAGCTCTTCATCCCCCAAGGCCTGGCAGAAAATGCTGAGTTCAGGGTTCAGAGTCAAGGTGTGGGCTGGCTGGGCCTGGGTCCCATGTGGGGACACCCTCAATCCTGCTTAGCAGACCTAGAGCCCCAGCTGAGCCCAACACCCCAGCCCTGGATCCCCAACTGGGCCCAACACCCCAGTGACAACACGGTGTCACTGCCTACTCCCCTGAGTCATGCGTCAGGCTCCTTGTTGGTGTGTGGGTCGGCGAGCACACAGCCACACGAGGCATCGCTCTCCACTCCACTGCGACCACGGTCACTGGCCTTGTCTGGGTTTCTCTCAGTGCAGATTAGACGAGAATTTTTCTCAATATGTCCATGTGATTGAATTGGTTTTTATTTAGATTGTTAGCTAATAGATATGTCAACTTATCTAATAGTTATGTAAAACCTCAGACACATAAACCTTCAAGTAAAAAGGTGATTCCCATAAGTTGCCCAGGAAAACCTTTCTCAGTGCTTCCCCCAAGCCCTTTCCTGCAGGGAGAAGGAAGAGAGGGGCCTTCACACACCCCATCTCTTTGTTTCACTAAGTAACACTGCATCACAACAGTATCTGAGATTATTGCATGTGTGGTGGCAAGTCGGCACATGTTAGTACGTCATTAAATTCACCAGAAAATTCTGTCCTGCTCTTAACTGTTGATTGCTTCTCTAGCACATTGTCGAGGTCAGGTTCTCTCTTGGGGTGATGCTCTCCCCCATCTTGAGAACCCACTCCCTTTCTGGGGTCCCCGCCAGGTCAAAGCTACACCTAGTCCGTGACCTTTTCTTAGAAGCATTATTGAGCTATACCCTGTGTTTCCCTTTACAGTTTCAGAAAATTCCAAGAAATGCACACACATTTTAAGCAGTGACGAAATACAGAGATTTATAACTTGCCATCTTCCCCTCCTCTTCCACTTCAGTCTCCTTCTAAAACAAAAAATTTTAAAGTCAAAAATAGAATGACCTTATATTCTTTATTCAGATTCACAAGTTTTTAGCATTTTACCACTTTGTTTTATCACTTTCCCTTCTAATATATGAAAATATTATTTGCTTTCTGAAACACTTGAGACTTTCATCCACTTTACACCTTAGTAATTTAGTTTCCTGAATTATGTTTTCTAAAATCAAGGTCATTTGTTATCATTTCTCTTTCGTCTCCATGAATTTGCAACAGCTACCGGTCTTCATTTTATTTATAATATATAGGTTTACATGTAATGTAAATTTTGTATTTGAGGGTATGTAAGGATTACAGTATAATTTTGTAATAACGTCATATAATACATACTGTTAAATACTTATAGGTTCTATATAATATATAGTTTATAATACATATCTGATTTATAGGTGTAGTATAATGAAGAAAAATATTGATATCTATATAACAAGTTTGTAAAGTATATAAAATGTAACATATAAATGCATGTAGGCGATATTACGTGTGTATCACATATCATACCTGTAACGTGTAATATATGCAGTATTACATTATGATACATTAGGTTATATTACTGCCTTTATTTAATGTTCAGATGGTGTCCAGTGAGAGCTCCTTGTCCCCTACTCCCACGTCCTTTTGCATGTACCTGTCATTTGGGGATACTTTCTTGCTTTCTGACATAAGAAGATGATCCACATGTCTTCGTGTCTCCTCTGCCCGGCTGAGGACTCAGCTGTGTCCTCCTTAGTGGGGAGTGCCGGGCTGGCTTTTTGCTCCGGGGGTGTCTTCTTGTCAGTCCCTGTTAGTGACAGAGCCAGGAAGCACGTGTGCATACACACACACACACACACACACACACATTCTCTCTCTCATTGCAGTCGGAGCCTCACTACCTTCTTGTCAGCAACCTGGACCCCTCAGCCTTCCCAGGCTTTGTCAGTACCCCGGTTCCCCGGCATCTGTGCCCATAGACCAGCACAGCATCCGGGTTCATTGCTCCTAGAGTATTTTGAATCAGTTCACCAGTGTATATGCTTTGCTGCTGTGAACTGACCCTCCAGAGAAGAGAGGATGAGTCTGAAATGAAGTGAGAAAATCTTGCCCTTCCTTTAAACTCTTGGCTGTCTATGGTCGGGGGTGGGGATGGGTCAGACAGAGAATAGCATTCCCTATTTCGTTGTACCTTCATCTAAAAACAACTCCGCGGCCGTCCGGGTTTTCTGAAAGACATGATCTGAGGTTTTCATTTTCTATTTTTCCAAACTTCCTAGGTGGCTGGAATTGTTGGCAGAGCTGACGTGCTGGCATGCCTGCTGTTTCTACTGGCCTTTCTCTCCTACAATAGGTATGTACGGCCCTTTTCACCGATGAACTTAGGCCCACCCAGTGTCGTGTGTGTGTGTGTGTGTGTGTGTGTGCGCGCGCTGAGCACCAGCCTGGTTAACAGGGAGGCTTTTCGGCAGTGAGAGCTGAGCTGGCGCCCTGCAGACCAGGGCTAGGAATGTCCTTACCTCCTCCGAGGCCTTCTCTCTTCTAGTCTGAACCATGTCCTGGCCTCTTAAAGGGGCTGCTCTTCCAGTGCTGGGAAGGCAACTCCCACCTCTCCACTCCTCCTCTTTGTCCTTCTCACCGAGAATGGAATTTGGAAACTTAGTTCGGAGCCAAAATACACTGAGCAAGTGTCGTCCACACTTCTGTGTTCCTGTGATTTGTTTAATTTCTCCTTTGCATTTTGGCCCCGTTTTGTTTTCCTTTTCACTAGTCTCACTAATGTAAGTGCAGAGCTTAAAATAACAAGGCTGAATGGAAAGGAGTATTTTTCAGCTGTGGTTTTCCAACTCACACACCCTTACATCAAAATACAGAAACTCCTGGCTTTGGGAAGTTGGAAAGAAAGAAAATAATTGCCCAAGATACTGATTTTCTCCCACCCCCTGCCCATGGTGACCAGATTGTCACCATAGTCAATACTGGGAAAGGGGGCAGGCATATAAGAGAATGTGATGGGGAGGGCCTCCCTGGTGGCCTAGGGTTTAAGTCTCAGCACTATCACCCCTACGGCCTGCGTTTGATACCCGGCCAGGGAGCTGACCCACATGATGCAGCAGACCTCTCCTGTCTCACCTGCTGCTCCCCTCAGCAGTGTGCTTCAGTAGATCCACCTGTTCTGCTCCCCACTCTGTTTCTGGTGAATCCTCTCACCCCCCACACCTCTGGCCTACACGCCAGTTCTTCTGTGCGAAATAAATAATAAACAAGCAAACCACGATGTTCTGCTTCCCAGGAGGACGGCTGGTTATTTAATGATTTGTGAACTTTGATCTCTGGGTCAGTTCATTTGCCTTAGGATCTTGCGAAGCTCGAGACTCTGTGGAAACAGTCATCCTCAGTTCCGGGTGATTGGGAGGATGCTTCACAATGTGTGGAGACAGTTTCGCTTGTCCTTGGAGGGCCAAGATCTGCTATGTCCAGCACAGCCTTCTAACAAGGCGTCGTCCTCCCAAACGCCCGTGGCGCTGAGGTGGAAGAGCCCTGTTAGAGCCAGTCCAGACCTTGGATGAGAATGACTCAAGGTGTTTTGGTGCAAACGGTCGAGAGCCTTCTTCCAGTCCTGAATTGGTGGCCTCCCACGGCACCGCATGAAACCGTGGTGTGAAAATCTTAAGACCGTCAGCCTACTGTCAACAGCGTGTTTCCTCTTCACTCTGGTAGTAACAAGATTAATAACAGCTTTAGATCCCTCTCTGCGTGGTGCTGAGGTGTTATTTCAGGCTCCTGTCCAGCAGGCCAGTCCCACCTTAGCAGTGTTAGCTCTGGAGGAAGATGCGCCTCTGGTGCACATTTTACGTGCTACCCTGGGCAGTTCCACAACAGAGCCGTCAGGGTCAGACGTCACAGCGCAGCGATACAGCTGTTCCTTCAGAGCTAGCTAGATAGGTGTGGCCTGCCTGGGTGTGGGGCGCTGCTGGCATGGGCAGACACTTGTGTCCGTGAGAGAGAGAGCTTCAGAGGTCCAGGGGTTTTGAGGACCCCTGCTGGAAATTATGCCGAGGAGAAAAGAAAACACTTTTCTTCATATTTCCCCGTGGAAGGTAAATGGGAAAAATACACATAGCCAGAAGAAGGTTAAAACATCTGTGTTTTACATGGATGGACGTGGAACGGGTGATGCTGATACAGTGTCAGCTCGTGCCGAGTCTGCTTTTGTCTTCATTTTGTACCATTTCTAAAAACAAATCCATTGAGGTTTCTCTGTATTTTATTGTGTAGTACTTTGGCTTGTTCTGGATTTGCTTCCTTAAAACCTGGGGCAGATCTGTGTTAGTCAGATCTGTGTTAATCATTTATACATTTTTATAATTAAATAGTAATAAAAGCAACTGTATTTTCACCGCAGAGAGAAATGAGGATTATATTTTGCAATATAAATAGACACTGTATACATACATGTATATGTAATTATATATATAGGTATACATTTCACATATATGTCCATTGATTTCTTAGGTTTTGTGTGCACAAGCATATAAAACACTTCCACTAACACGGTAATGATCATGGTAAACCCTTGCCATCTATGAAGCCAGTTTTTTACTCCTCCCTCCGGCCCCGTGACCCCATTTCACAGGTCCAAGAGCTGAGAAAGTCACCTGCCCCCTTTTACCCTGGAAATTGACTACGAAGCTGTGACTTGAACTCAGAGGGCCTGGCTGCAGACTCCCACACATGGCTCAGTGGCCTGTCTTTCTTAAAACATACTCACTTTGATGTTTTTTCATGTCATGAATTATAACTCTGTGGTAGCATTCTAAGTGGAGTTTGTGTTCATTCATTCGATGCTATATTTTACGATGGTTTCTGTATCCCTTCATTTAAGGATCACATTCAGGATGATTGGGATTTACTTTCTTCTGGGTTTGCACTTTAAGGGGTTCCGGGACAGGCACCCTGGCCATCTCTGCTCAGCCGCGTGCCTAGAGTCACAGCGAGCCTGGTGTCAGAGCCTGCCTTTAAGACGTGGAAGCCCTGGCAGCTCATGTTCCCACTCGACTGAACAGAATCTGGATCTTGTTTTTCAGGAGCGTGGCCCCGGGCGGGGTGGGGGAACGCTTCCCCCCGACCGCGTCCCCCTTCTTCCTGATGCTCAGCTTGTTCCTGGGCACCTGTGCCATGCTGGTGAAGGAGACAGGCGTCACCGTGTTTGGGGTCTGCTTGCTGTGTGACCTCTTCTCCCTGTCCCACGCGCAGGAGGAGTCGTAAGTCATCTCTCAGTTTCCATGGCCAGCAGTGCCTGTGCAGAGAAGCTCCTGGCTTCCATTCAAGCAAAAAACAAATACAACACTTGCTTAAACCTATCCGTCCATTATAAACCAGGCATGATGTGTGTCCAAACTCTTCCCACTTGTAGACAAACTAATGAGGGCTCACTAAGTTTTTGTGAGACCCACATTTAGACCTCACAGGGCTCATTGCAAGTCCATATGGCTGGGCTGCCTTGGTTGCACGCTGCCGAGAAATCTCGATTCACACAGAGAAGTTGCAAGTGGAACAGTTTTTAACAGCTTGCTCTGAATCTGCATTCAAGTGAGTGTTAGCAGTCAAAAAACAGCTGTTGAGCTGGCTCTGGGGTTGCGCTGTTACTTAAGAGTTTCGGGAGGCGCCTTTCGGAATTTCATAGAAGGCCAGAGTAAGTCATATTGGAAGACTCGCCAGTCATACTCAAATGCAAGGACACATTTGCTTAGTGGTCCATTTTCATTTTAAAATGGAAGGCACATTTTTTTTATCCTCTGGGTTACAGACAGTAAGAAGACTAACCATGTCCCTAAGGTGTATTCATGTTCCAGGAGCTATTATAATTTTCTTTTATCAAATCCATCCTCACTAACCACTTCACATGGAGACCTCTTTGTTCTGGAATTATAGTTCTTTTGAAGTTTTAAAAAATGTGACAGACTTACCCCCTGCTTTTTTCTCCCACTCCATGCCTTTTATGCGTCTTGACGTAAAGGCAGGAGGCAAAAACAGTGAGTGGCCACATGCCTAGATGAGGCATTAAATTCTGATCACCTTCCCGCCTCCTTGGAGGTCATTTAAGTAGAATCTCGTGCTCAGTTGCTCTCTGTACCCCTCAGGTGTGTATGAGGAGGGAACCCATTCCCTCCTCTCATTCTGACCCACACTCGTGCCAGGAAAGCCTTGGTCTAGAGGACCTCCGGCCTGGATAACCCCCCCAACCCCCCACATCAGTGCAGGGCCAGCCTGGCTTGTTGGAGAACATTTCATCTCTCCCTCTTGCTTCCTACTTCCTGAGTCCTCTTTGTCTCCTGCTGCTTTCTGCTCTGCCTCACTCACTGCAGCTGCCCACAGCCCCTTCCTTGGGCCCCACCATACCTGTTTTCCCCTGCCAGGGGACTCACCCCTCCTGGTCCTGACTCTCCGCTGACCTGTGCGCCTTTCTTCTCCATCCACTCCCTGGAGTCAAACTTTTCCAGGGGACAGCTGTCTGTCTCAGTCCCTTACCAGTCATTCTTGACCATCACACTGAACTGCTGGCAGTTTGCTGGCTGGACAGCACAGCTGACGTGCAGCCTGCAAGTGTGGCCCCGCTGTGCTTTCTGTGGCAGCTCTCCGTGGTTGGGCGGCCTCTGCCCGTGGAGACGCTCCTGCTTCCCTTCTTCCTCTCACCTCTGCCTTGTGCTTCTTTGGTGCCTGGCCAACAACAGCAACAGGTCACATTTCTTCCCCCAAGCAGCGTGTACAGGGTATGGGAGGCAGATGGGATGTGGGCTGTCAGGGAACCACCGGTGGCGGGGGGGGGGGGGGGGGGGGGGGGGGGGGGGGGGGGGGGGGGGGGGGGGGGGGGGGGGGGGGGGGGGGGGGGGGGGGGGGGGGGGGCGGTGAGGAGCTGGGCGTGTCCCCAGGAGCCCACACCCATCTCACTTAGAATCTCCTGAGCGGCCCGCACTGAGTGTAGGTGTGAAGCTGTGAGGCACTCGCTGTGCTGTTAGTCTGGCTTTGTGGAGGCGGAGAGAGACTGCTCCAGTCTCTGCCTCAGGAGCCGGGATCCTGGGCCCAGCCTGTGGGACCCTGAGCACCCTGCCTCCGCAGAGGGTGCCAGGATAGGGGCTCAGGACTGCCTGGAATGCCCTCTGCTTGGGCGTCTGGGATTTACAGGCTCCTTTCAGGATCTCACAGCTGGGTCCCATTTTCTCAGAGTAACACATGTGCATGGTTCTTCATGCATTCTCGGCAATCCGTCCCCCACTTTATCTGCGAATCCAGAGGAACATCAGGGCCCCAGGCTGCTCCCTTCATTGCTGGCTGCAGGGAAGCTGCAGCGGGAGGGTGGGCACAGGCCACCTCTCCTGCTGTGGGGATTGGGCCACAGAGCGGACCAGGTCTCTTAGGTGACATCACTTTTAGCAAGAAACAGTTTTGGTGAGAAATCAACTCCTCAGACTTCAGTTTTGTTTTTCTGTTCTATCCTTTGGAAAAATTAGGATTTAATTTTTAACGTGCAGAAAGTAACCTGCTGAGACCCAGTCCCCACTCTTCTCTCTGGAAGTGACCACAGACCTGAGCTTGGTACATCCACTCCTGTGAGTTTTGCACGGTGGTTTCCTACACACCATACAGGTCTGCAGATACAGACTGCGCCACTTGGCCTTTCTTTTTCTGCATCGCCGGGTGTCTGGAACTGTCCCCGCTGACGACTGCTTGTTCATTCGCTCAGCTGTGCTGTGCCATTTAATGGACACTGTTTATGGCCAGTCCTTCTAGATTTGGGGCTCAGGTGTTCTCCTTGTGTTTTGCTCCGTAGACTAGTTTGCTGTGGATTTCACGTGCACAGAGGCGAGGGCTTCTGGTATGTAGCAGCAGGTCGCTGGGGCCTGGGCGATGCTGTGCTCTCTGACATCCGAGGCAGAAAGTAACCCAGCGATGCAGGAAAAGAAAGGCCAAGTGGCGCAGTCTGTATTTGCAGACCTGTATGGTGTGTCGGAAACCACTGTCCAAAACTCACAGGAGTGGATGTGCCAAGCTCAGGTCTGTGGTCACTTCCAGAGAAAAGGATGGGGACTGCGGAAGTGTAGGCAGTGGGGACCAGACCTCCTGTGCCCCTATTCTCACCGCTGCTTGGTAGCATCCACTTGACAGTGTTGCCTGTCTGGTGGTTCCGAATTGTTTCTCGGGATCTGTGAAAAAAGCTGTTCTGAGAATTTAGAGGGTGGATCAGCTATGAACATGATTTTATAAGACCATAATTAAATCCCAATACCACTTCTACCAAATGTGATGGGCAAAATATATGGGAAATACGAGGGGTGTGTGTGTCTGGGGTGGGGTTATCTGCTATGGTGGAATATACTAGATACAAAGTAACTGAAAGGCCTAAGGGTATGGCTCCCAGGGGCAGGCCTTGGGGTGGGCCCAGGTGCTGCTGTTGCTGCCTTGTCATTCTCTTTGACTTTGTTTCCCCTCAATTCTGTGTGCAACTAGGAGCAGTGTGGGCGAGGATCAGCATAGCCTACAGCCCGGGAGCGCCCAGTCCTCGCTGCCGGCACACCCTTACCGGGAGAACGGGAAGCAGCAACGAGCCCCCCAGAAGGGACCTTGGGGTGGCTGCCACTCCCCGCTGCCGCCAGCACCCAAGAGCAGTGGATGCCCCGTGTCTCCTCGCGCCCTGTGGTCCGTGATAAGGTACTGGTTGGCACCTGTTTTCACCGGCCAGTGTCACCTGGTATTCTTCCCTTGGCTCTTTGTGACCTCCGTTCCCCTCCCTTCCCCATTCCTCTTTCCTCCCTCCTCCCTCGCTCCCCTCTCCCCTCCTTCCCTTTCCTCTTTAGATCAGATGAGAAAGGAGTGGTGGAAACAGCAAGCAGAGCCCTGCAGTCTGCCCTATGTGTGAGGCCTCCCAGAAGGCCTCCTGCCTTCTCCCTGCCCCGTGTGGGGGCTCCATCTTAGCACAGGCTGGGGAGAAAACCCGGGGGCTCTGCCTCTCAGAAGCGTTTTTGAGGATACGGGAGAATCTTCGTTAAAGGAGGGCTTTCTTCATTTACTGTTTTGACCCAGCCATGACAGCTGACATGGATTGATGTGAGCAGGTGCTCTCTGTCAGGTGGGCTCTAGGTGGCTCCGGCCGTGAGCGAGTCAGGGCGGGCTGGAGGGGGGGCTTGCGCTCACGGTGTTAGCACCTCGCTGTTTCAGGGTACTGTCCCGCCGTTTCAGGGTACTGTTTCTTTTGAAAAATATTCACTGGCTCCTGTGCAGTCACAGTGCTGTAGGAGTAGGTAGGGCCAGAGAGGTGAGGAGACCGCTGTACAGATGCGATGGAAGGAGCATCTTGGCAGAAGGTGGTGGAGACCAGCACGGAGAGGTGGTGGATTTAGGATATCTTGGGGGTCCTGCATTTGGGAGGAGGGGTGGGTCAGGAAACGAGGGTGTCCAGGTTTCTGGCTCTAGCAGTTGGTGGTGATGGCATCAGTTACTGAGAAGGGCAAGGGGAGAAATTGGTTTTTCAAGATTTGGGGTGTGGGAGGAGGGACAGAGGATAAAATCACAGTAACACTTGCCATTCCAGAGGAAGAAAGAACAGACCAACAGTCTCAGTCAAACATTGAGAGAGTCTTGACCTTTGAGGAGAGCTGGGATGGAGAAGGCAGAACACTAGGGAAAATTTTCAGGTTTTTCAGGGAGGCCGAGGTCGGGAGATGGAGGGGCTGACCCCTAGTGCCCTGGAGCCCCTTTGGCCTTGCTTATGTCAGCATTGCCCAGTCCCCATCACGAGTGGCCGGGGACCGACCCCCTACTGCGGGGCTTGGTGTGTGAGACCTGACTGCAAAGACGCGCACTGCCACAGAAACCCTCCTGTGAGGCTGGGGACGTTCCCGGTTGTGGGCGGGGCGAATAAGACCGTCCCTGGTCCACGACAGGCGGCCATGACGTCAGAGCCACGGAGAGCAGCGCCATGAAGTGATAGAATCAGGAGCTGGAGAAGGTCCATTCGTTGCTGCCTTTGTCTTTATATTATTCATTTAATTTCAAGTTGGTGTTGTTGGATTTTCAGTCATACTGAAAATCCATATTTAATGACTGGTTTGCAAACTCCCTGAAAATCACTTCATCTTCTCTGGCCGCCTGTGGGAGTCAGTCACACAGTCGGGGGTGGCCCTGCAGGAGGGGAGGGGGCTCTGTGACCCCGCCCAGCTGCTGAGTTGGGAGAGGGGCCAGCATTGCCACGTGACCCAAGCCGACCCATGAGAAACCTCTGGGGAGCTATTAGCCCTCGGGTTAGCAGGGGCAACAGAAGCTCTTAAAGAGCAAAAGACCCTGTCCATATTCACAATCAGGGCAAGGTCAGGATCGGACTCGGACTGTTTGGCCCTGAAAACTGGACTCTACCCATTTCCAGGCTCTGAGGAGGAGTCTGGAAAGGTCCTATGTGATCCGGGGCATTTCTAGAGGCACACCCCAGTGCTCAGGTCTGAGGCAGGTAACGCACCTCTGTGGGCTGCATTTAGGCGGGTGCTGGTGGGTTTTTCACGAGGAGCACATGCTCTTTCAGAGACAACTAGCCCTGCAGAACTGCCTTTGGCACAGCTGGGGTGGGGTGGTGGGGCAGAAGGTCCTCCGTCCTTCTGGGACAGCGGACCCCTTTTAGGAAGGAAGGGTGTCATTTGCCTGAGCGTGAATGGCATTAGTACCGTAGTTACTTCTGAAAGCCAGGCTGTGCTGTTGTCTGAAGGTGACCAGGTGGAGCAGGGACATCAGAGCCGTCTCCGAGGTCCCAGTTCTGGACACATCTTAGCCATGGCCCCTGCCCTTCATCCGGCACAGGTGCTTTCCTCTCTGTGAGTCTCGCTTCCTCATCACCAAAAGGGGAAAGTGATGGTAGCAGCTTCCTCTCAGCTTGGGTGTCTGGGCTAAAAGCAACGGGCCATGTAGTAGGCATGTGATAGGCGTGCAAAGACGTGGTCCTGCTGGGCCCCAGCAG
Source organism: Scalopus aquaticus (assembly GCA_004024925.1). Classification (NCBI taxonomy): domain Eukaryota; kingdom Metazoa; phylum Chordata; class Mammalia; order Eulipotyphla; family Talpidae; genus Scalopus; species Scalopus aquaticus. The sequence continues at coordinate 62,405 of PVIJ01005576.1, read as the reverse complement.
TGTAAGCCACAGCAGTTTCTGCCTGAATGCTCTGCGTCCCTGCTGGGTCTGAACACCAGGAGGCACCGTGGAAAGGAGGAGGCTTGGTGTCTGGGGGGCGGTGGCTTCCAGTGGTGTATGTATATATATTTTTGGTTGAGTGTGAGGCCTTTGTCAAGCTCTTACTTGTGTTGCATACATGGCATCAGGCTGACAAAAAGTTGGGCTAGCCCAGTATGAAGTGAGGTGTTTTCAGGAATGACCAAGCACAAGGAAAAATCCTGCAAATCACCTCTGTAGTTGCCCGTTTTTTGGTGGGACTCCTAATTGATCTGTACACTTTAAAAAAAAAAAAACACCCTGGAACTTGGGGTTTACTCTCAGAAATCAGATAACTTCTCAGTTGGTATGACTTTTACAGAGAAAGAGGAACCCTAATACATTGTTGGTAGAATGTAAACTGGTGCAGCCATTTTGGAAAGTGATTTGGATTGACCTCCAAAAACTGAACGGAAATACCACAGGACTCCAGATTCCCATTCTTGGGCATCTCTCCAAAGAACATGAAACCATCAGCTCAAAAAACTCTGTACTCTGCAGTGTGTACCGCAGCATCCTTTACAGTGTGCAGCACTTGGGGCCGCCCACCCAGAGAGGGCAGGATCAAGAAGATCTGGTCTGTCCACAGAATGGATTACTGCTCAGCCCCAGGAAAGACAAAATAGTGCCATCTACAGCAACGTGGGAGTTTGAAGGAATTGGGTGGCGAAGCAGATCAGAAAGGCAAAGATAGATATTGGATGAGTAAAACAAGGAATCACAGTTGAACTGACAAAGTAAAAGTCATAGAACCAGCAGACACTCATGGACGAAGCGAGTTTCTGAAGTTAAGGGAGAGAGGGGTGCAACGAGAGGGCCAGGGAGTACAAGGAATAGTGATGGGGAAGAAAGATTGGTTAGGAGTCTTGATGTTTGGCGTTCAGAGTATCAAATTCTGATTGAGAGCACACACATATCACCTCCTGGAAGAAGATATCAACTCAGATTTTATGTTGAAAAGACTTTGCCAAGTCTTTAACTGCTACTGAATGTCTTTCCTCGCTTCCTTTGCTGTGTTTAAAGAGAAGCTGGGCTCCATTTGCCCTGAAGTTTCTCTTCGATGGGGTAGATGCTGTGTAGTTGTCACACAGCCAGCAGCTCGCTCTGACTGTCTAGGGAGGTGGTGTCGCGTGGTTGTGGTGGACCCGGGGAAGCCACAGCTTGTGCTTTATCATTGGCGCTGACCACCTAACTGCCCACTTACTGTTAAAATCATTTATGGTGGTCCTTGATACCCGCGTGCACCCACGATCCCATCCTCTGGAGACGGTCTCCAGGTGACACTTCTGACCTTGGCTGCCATGTGCCTGCCCTTGTGTAGTTCTCAGTGTCCTTTTTCTGGAGTGAAGTGACTGTGACTTTCCTGGGAGCCTGCTCCCTCTGGGCTCCTGACTGCACCCTGGCCCGGTGCTGGGGGGTGGGGGGGTGGGGGGTGGGGGAGGGGGGTGCTGCAGAGTAAGCATTTGCCTGCCAGAGCAGAAGGAAGTATTTTATTGGGAATAGGCAACCGTTGGTGTTTGGTTATAAGAACGATGGAAATGGTGGGAAATCCGTTTTAAAAAACTGAAGTTACAGAATAACTTCTAGAATAAACTGGTGTGTCAACAGTCTAGAATAAACTGATGTGTCAACTATTATTCCCAGGCTTTTTAACCAGGAGCTATGTTTCTTGGGACACTGTCTCTAATGTGCCTTTGCGGGTTGATTATCCGAGCCCGGTCGTTGTTTAAAGTAGCCTTTCTCAAATATAGAACTTCCCAGGAAAGTATTCTGTTTTGTGGATAGAGAATTTGAAGTTTTTTTTTTTGTTTGTTTTTGTCATTTTTCTATCTTCTAAGCATCCCTGGAGACTGCTGTTACTCCCTCTGAACCGGCCTGGAGTGGGTGGGAAAGCAGAAGTTAGTTTGAGTTCATCTGGAAGCTTATTGAAATCTGCTTTGTGGGGCCTCCCTGGTGGCCTTGGGGTTAAGCCTCAGTGCTATCACCGCTACAACCTGACTTCGATCCCAGGCCAGGGAGCTGACCCACATGGTGGGCAATAGCAGACCTCTCCTGTCTCACCTGCTGCTCCCCTCAGCAGTGGATTTCAGTCAGTCTGCCTGTTCTGCTCCCTACTCTGTCTCTGGTGAATCCTCTCACCCCCTGCACCTCTGGCCTGCACCCCAGTTCTTTACACGTAAATAAATAATCTTTAAAAAATTTTTTTAAAATGAAAGAAATCTGTTCTGGCCCTCCAACTGAACTCAGTGCTAAAATGGATCATTTCAGTGAAGTGTTCCTTGGCTTCATTCAGAACTTAGCACTCAGAGCTGCTTCCAGATAAATCACATGCTAAGAAGGCAGAATTCCTTTTAATTTATGGGTAGCAGTTGGCAGTGTGCTGGCTGCTGCCAGGCGTCATCTTGATTGGGTGCCCGTGCTTGGCAGCCCCGCTCCCCTGTGAGCTCCCTCCCCCGAAGATAAGCTCTTGCCTTTCTCGCTGCAGAGCAATCAAGCCCAGGCATCTGCTTCCCAACTGGATGCCCAGAGACATATGTCGAAAGAGAAGCTACGAGAACGTGGGAGGCTCGCTTGGCAAACGGTCTCACCTCTGCTGCCTTGGCTCCAGGCACGTCCCAGGCCTGCGGCATAGCTCACAGTCACCACCTGGAACCCTCAGCCTGTCCTGTGTGGCTGAGAGGTGACTTCCAGCCCCCACCCAGCTCTCCTTTCCCAGCATGAGGCTGGAGCTCTGGGGGGCTGGGAGGTTTGATGTAGACCTGCTCTTAAGCTACTGCCTCAGGCTCTGTGCCTTCCTATTTCCTTTTTAATGCAACCTGCTGGGCGGTTGTGAAGTGGTGCTAATAAAAGCAGCATCACGTTGTAAACACTTGGACCCAGATTAAGAAGTCCTCTCACAATCAAGGCACTCTGCCTCCAACAGCAGATCACGGCCAGTTCAGAAAATTTGCTGGGATTTCCACTCTATTGCTTCGGAAATTATCTGCCACCCAGCTTAGTCTGGTGGTACATTTTGTAGATTGTGACAGAATCTTAAAAAATTGCACATCCATTTTTTTTTTTTTAGACTATGGCGGTGGTGCACAGGTGACTTGGTGGTGGGAATTTTACGGGGATTACACCGGAGAGGAGAACACACATTGTACAAAAATAAAGAATGATGTAAAATGTATATAAATAAAATTAATAAAGTGACAGAGGAAAAAAAATACATGTCATTAAAAACAAAGCCTCAGCCTGAGTTTGAAGGAATATTTCATCCAGCAGGAGAACGCAAGTGATTTTCAAATTCTCCTTCACGAGCAGGCGTCACCATGCTGGCATGTTGGCCCTTCTGTGGCTCCCGACAAGGGGTCACTGGCCAGCAACGGGGAGTCTCGCACAGCTGGCAGTTTGCATTCTCACCAGCCCGGAGCAGGAAAGAGCCCTTGGCGGGTGTGCCCGATGCCGGTTCTGTGGCCCTCGCTCCCTCTCTGGCTAACAACTTCTGCCCCTCTGCCTCCGTGCTCTTGTGGGCAAGGGGCAGAGAGACTGATACCTGGCCCCCAGGTTATTGTGAGGTGACACCCGCAGCGGTTCTCTTGAGCTCTCAGTTGTGGTTTTCGGAGATGGCCATGCCGGCGCCAGAGCGGAAGGATTAGCATTTAGAAGTCTTTCTGGAGGGTGCACCTTTTCTGTGCTGTGTTTATGAAACTGCTATCATTTTGATTTGCATTTGATATTTAGTTATTTTCTCTTTTTTCATAATCTTTATTTATTTTTGCATAGAAAAACTGGGGTGTAGGCCAGAGGTGCAGGGGGTGAGAGGATTCACCAGAGACAGAGTGGGGAGCAGAACAGGCAGATCTACTGAAATTCACTGCTGAGGGGAGCAGTGGGCGAGACAGGAGCGGTCTGCTGTGCCCTATGTGGGTCAGCTCCCTGGCCTAGGATCGAACTCTGGCTGCAGCGGTGATAGTGCTGAGACTTCACCCTTAGGGAAGGGTGGCCCTCACGATATTTTAGAGGTAAATGACTGCACAAGAAAAAAGAGAGACGGGTACTGGCCCCCAGGTTATCGTGATGGAGCGCTCCCAGTGTGGAGGATGACAGTGGCTGTGTGATCACCACTTGTTTCTGGGGATGGACACGGTCCTCTATACACTGTCCCGGGAGAGATGCTTACGCTGAGAGAGATGCTTAGTTTCCTGAAGCTAAGATTAAATTATGAAATGTAATTTAAAATTTTTGACATATTTAGAACGACCGTTGAATAAATCCTCACTTCAATAAACAAGCCAGGTTGAGCATCAGATAATAAAGGCGTGTTTTATAAAGGTCTTCTTATGGCCCTGTAGGAAGCTGTTTCAAGTTTTGAATAATGTTGTTTGTGTCATTGGAGTGGGGATCTTTATTCCTTTATGTATGATCTGTAAAATGCATATTGATTTTGAAGTCACCCTAAGCAGCAGTCTCCATGAGGAGCCTGGCATTAAAAATTTGCTTTTACTGATTCACCCTCTGAAAGTATCAGTAAAGTGTTTAGAGGGGACAGAAGAATGGATTTTCAGGAGATGAGGGCAATTAATACATCAAACTTCAGAAAAAACACAAACACCAAACCCAGCAACCAGCCAGAGTGAGATGGAGAGGAGAGATGTTTTCGTCTCAGTAGCTCTGTTGGTTGCTGAGGAGCGATCTGGATGTTTCTGCTTTCTAGGGCTGGGGGCTCCCTGCTCCCGACATGTGAGTCTCAGTTGTGGCCTTTTCCCCATACTTTGCATCTGACTCCCCTAAGTCATTCTGGAAAGGAATGGGACTTTGTGAAAGGAATTCTCCCTCCTGTACGGGTGACGAAAAAGGTTCTGATTAAAAAGAGCTGCCTGTTGATTATAGAAGTGCAGTTGGGGTTTGCATGCCGAGTCAGCAAGGGACCCTTGTGTTTCTGTCCTCAAGGTCCTTTGTTCCCTCTCTCTGTAGCACGGCAGCCGTAGTTCTGAGGGGCAGCTGCCTTCAAGGTCCGTTGAGGGGGTGCCAGTCTTTAGATATTTTTCAGCATTGCTGTTCATGCAACAACAGCGACTTGCTGGTGTTTCTGAAGGTAGCGCCATTTCCCTGCCTGCGTGGCAGGGAGGTGAAGATTCTCATTTGCTCCGCGTCTTGGCCAGTTTTTTACTTTCCTTTGTTTCTCTTTTACTTATCTGTGCAGCAGGACAGGCTGGGGTGCCTCAGGTCATTTGATTTTCTCCCTAAGGGCTATTTTTGTTACAGTCCTAGGAAACTGCTGTCTCTTCCCCTCTCCTCTACTCACCACCCTCATGAGCCTGGGCATCACAGAAGTGCTGTGGGGTCCGGGAGGAGGTGACCCTAAAGGGAGATCCCACCACAAGACCCTCGGCTGATTGTGGGGCATTTTGCTGGTGCGCATTTTATCACTTCCTCTTTTCCTGTCCATTCCTGGATTCTCAACTCCTGAAGCCTTTGGAACTGAAGTCACACGTGTAGATGGAAAATTAGCTATTAAAAAATGATCACATTTTGGCCCCTGCATGTCTTGCTTTAACCCTCCTGGGTGGACTCAGGGCTGTGCCTCTGAACCCAAACATCCCGACTCTGCACCCAGAGACCCCCTGACTCTGCAGAGACTGTTTGTTCACTCATTAGTTAATAAACCTTATTAGACACTCCGCACAGGTGTGTAGGGGTGACCCTTAGAGGCGCCCCATGTTTGTTCGGAGTCGTATATAGAAAAAACCTGGTCATAAAGCAAGATTGAACATCTTAGTTAGGTGCCAAGATCTTTTTTTTGAGAGTGACAAAGTGGTAATAATGAGATTTTTTTACCCTGCCTGAATCCTGTATATATGTGAGTGCTCGGTATTTTCTCTCTCTCGCGCGCGCGCGCTCTCTCTTTTTTAAATAACTGTGCCTTACATAAAATCTTCATGCATTTTTGTGATTTTGGAAGAACTCTCATATTTAGGGAGAGTTCACAGGGATGCTGAGTGCATTTTCCCAGGACAGGGAGCTAGGTCAGGTAGCCCTGCCTGGTGAGAGGGGGAAACCTTCGCGATGGGAGATTTTCTTTCCTGGAATAGAAAGCAGTGGAGACTCCTCAGAGGCGATACCCCTCCCTCTTGTGCATCCAGTGTGTGGGTTTGTAATTTTGACTTCCGGTTTCTGATTAAAGTCATCAGCTCCTACCCGCATGGCGTCCAAGCAGCTGTTTGATTGCATATTGGCGCAGGTAATTGCCTTTCTGCTTGGCAAAGAAAATGAGCAGATGCAAAAAAGAAGGCTCTTTTTCTGGCAGGATCGATTGGAAATGCCGCAACCTGGTGACATCTGTCTTTGCAAGCGACACAGCAAGTGCCGCTCCTCTCGGACCGCAGCCGCCCACTGTGCCAGCTCACGGCGCCAAGACGACCTATTCAGACCATGTCCACATACTGGTGTGTAGGACCCTGCAGTTTTCCCACAAGGAAAAGAGAGAGTTGACTTAAGGCTCTGTTGGAGGGCGTTCCCCCAAAGTGAGCCTTGGCCTTCCTTGCTGATTTATTGTTGATAACGATGAAGCATGCTCTGTGGTTAGGTGTGCGGGTCCCGCCCCGCCCCGAGGGATTTAAGTCCCAGATGTCTCACTGGGCAGTAGTACAAACGTGGTGATTTATCGTAGTGACATCACATCTATGAAGTGGGCATCCTCCGTGATACCAATGATGAATGGTGTGGTGTGTACGGGGTGCATGTGGGCCCAGCACATGCTCTGGCGAGCGCTGACAGTGTGTGAGTGTGAGACGTCCAGACCCACGTGGCCGTTGGGGGATGAGTTGCTGTCTGATGCCTCTGTGGGCCGCTCTTCACTGTCTTGAGCGTTTGGGCTTACTGGCACATTACCTCTTCCCATCTGTTGGGCAGAGGGAGCCCATGTGGATTGCTTGTCACAGCCAGGAGGTGAGCATGGGTCAGCCCCTGGACTGCCACCGGGTCCTTGGGGAGGAGGCCTTCCTGCCATGGCCAGTGGCCACCCCCCCCCCCCCCGGCACCTACACAATGGGCAGCATCACACAGCAGAAAGATCGGGGATTTGAGCCCACAAGCGTCCCTGTGTACGCTGCTTCAGTGTTTCTTGGAAAAGGAAAATTTCTAGCAAAGACCAATTGTGGGGAAAATAGGATTATCATGGAGCATTAATCTCTTCTCATCTCTGCTTCATGCCATTTACATGTTGGTCTAACTCTCCCTGGCCCTTAGCCACGCCCTCCCTACATCCTGTTAGATTTACAGCAAAGTCTTTCATTCTGGAGAGTGTTTCTCATAAATGGTGCTGTGTTTTTAATTTGAAATTGTGCTTGTTCATTGTTGGTGTATAGGAATCACGTTGGGGTTATTAGCAAGGGGATAAGCTTGCTGTTCGTTCCAGTGCTTTATTATCAGTTCCAAATCAATTCCTTTAGTTTTTCTACACAGACAATAATGTCACCTCTTTATTCATGTCATTAGTTTTTTATTTTTTAGGAAAGACCACTTAAGTAAGGAAAAGGCTGTTTTTCTTTTTGGTCTGAGAAATTTAAAAATATTTAGGTGAGCATGACAAAGTTATGTTGACCCTTCCTGTGCTGGGTTTATTTACTTACAGCTTGTTTTCCTTTGGGCTTTTCGTGAGCATGACCGTCCCCGCTGCAGCCGCCTTAGCCTGGCCGTGTCCTCCACTTTTGCCTCCTGGGACAGGGCTGCGCTGGCTGCGTGTGTGCTGTTTTCCAGTCCACCTATGCCCCCGTCTTACTTCCAAGCTCTGGTCAGTCAGGGTGAGCAACAGATTCCTGCGTAGAAAAGTTACCAGATGATCGGCGTGGGTGGGCAGAAGTGTTTCCGTAGAAATTTCTAGGTCTCGTCGAGATGCCTTGGGCTACTGAGCCTCTGTCCCCTGTCTGTCACAGGCCCGAGGAGCCACCCAGAGAGATGTGACCTGGGCACACTCAGTGGCACGAGCCGACTATGGTTTGCCGCCGGAGCCTCTGTGCCTGATGCTCAACCACCCAGTGTGGGCTGCTCACTGCTCCCCCAGGCTCCTCCCACCGCCCGGTCCACCTCGGCCAGCGCCCACGAGGCAGCTCTCCTCAGCATCTTCTCAGGCTTGTGCCTGGTTGTAAGCGCAGTCGTCTGTCTTCCCTGCCAGCTACTCGGCGTTGGGGTGTCTCAGGAAACGTTACCACTTCAGGGAGTGTTGCTTCACACATACTTACTCAGTACCTGCTAAGCCACGCGGTGACAGTTCTCTCCCTGCACGGAATGCAGGATTCCAATAACTAATCCTCCAGACTCTGTTGAGTCAAATTAGTAATAATAGCTAACATTTATGGGTGTTTACTCTGTGCCAGCGCTGCTTTAAGAGCTTTGCGTTTATTAACTCGCTTAATCCTCACCACAGTGCTGCAGTTCCCTGCCATCATCACCCCCGTTTTCCAGGTGTGATGCAGGAGGCACAGGCCCGAGGAGTCACTCCTCCTGCAGTACTGGCAGGTAGGTAGAGAACCCCAAGGTGCCCGTCCAGCAGCTTGGCCCGGAGTCCTGCCCGGAGGACGCTGCTTTGATGGCCAGTGTAACTTTGTGCAGGGATTCCTGCGTTGCCTCTCTGCAGAGCCCTGAGGGTGTGTGCCTCATGGGGCCCTGGCCTGTGGGCGGATGTGGGTGTGTCTGGCCAGGGGCCTTCTGGGCTCCCCTGTTCAAAGCTGAGCTTACTCTACTGGCTTAATGTGCACGCGTAGGCACATCTTCATCTGGGAGACACTCAGTCCGGCCTGGGCTGGGCTGGTTCTCGCTGGGAGCCGGAAGGCAGGCGGAGGCAGAGCCCACAGACAGGTCCATGTGCTGCTCCGTGTCCTTGAGTCACGGACCAGGAGAGGAGCGACAAGCCAGAGGGGGAAGGATGCACACTGCCCGGACACAGCTCCCATCCCGGCTCTGGCAACGCGAGGATAAGGAAAGCTCCGGGCACCATGTCCTGGAATGAGAGAGAAGTTAAGCAGATTAGGACAACCAACGAGCTTTGTGGGAGTTGCTCATGGCGGTGCAGTGTGAAAAGCACGAAACAGTCAGACCGTCTCAGTGTCTTCTGTCGATTTTTCTGTGACGTGATTGATCACAGGCATTTCCCCCATCCGCTTTGTAAACCATTGAGCATCACTCCCCATCTTCTGTCCCACTGACTCAGGCTTCCACCTGCTTGTGGTGGAGGTGCAGGGGCAGCAGGACAACCTCTGGGGAGGGCTGAGGCAAATTCTGGAACTTCCTTAAACAGTCAGAGCAAGCTGGGGGTCCTCAGGTTGGAAAAGGCAGGCAGCCTCACAAGAGATAAACTCCACTTGGGGTTCAGAAGGATGAATTGCTGGTGACTTCCACACGGGCACTTCCCTGAGCTTACGAGACCCCTGGATATGCCAGGCCACAGAAGCCAGGACTGGGCTGGGAGAGGAGAGCAAGGCCCAGGGTTTGAGAAGTGGTGTGTGTTGGCTCGTCAGAGAGCAGATGCCGTTTCCTTCCCGGGTTGAGGGGAGGGGAGCAGGGATACTCACTCTGTGAAGGATCTTAGGGTCCAAGAGAAGCAAGAGACCTGCCCAGTGGGTGTCCAGGAGGCATTCAGAGGAAACAAGCAGACAGCTGCTCTCGCCTCTCGCGGGCACCCCATGTGGAGCCCGGTGATGAGGAAGGCCTGGGGGGCCAAGCACAGGTGCAGGCTGTCCCCAGAACATGGAGGGCGCGCAGAGCGGTGCTGAGATGAGCGGCATGTCCAGTACAGAGCAGTTATGGGCGACCTGGGAACAGACCCTGGCGGGCGCCTCTGGCAGAGAAGCTTGTAGAGAGGCCAGCCCCGGCAGGCAGCTGGCCGAGAGAGGGGGAGGACAGCCATGCTCAGAGCTGGGCATTTTCATTCACATGTGTGAATTCTGGAAGAAAGAGACATGAGCCTGGTAACAGTGGGGACCTCAGCCTGCGACTGGGGTCCCCTCTGTGCCTTCAGTGTGGTGGTTTGTGACATGAAGGATAGAAAGTGATAGTATCTCGCAGAGGACATGGAGGTTTCCCTTTGATGGTGGTGTCTTGACCCCAAAATTATTCTCACAGGAGCTTCTGTGATGTCGGGGCCTGGGCAGGCCGACACTGGCCGGTTCAGTGTGTCCTGGGAAGGAGTGGGCAGTGTGGCTGCCTGTGCGGTCTGCTCTGCCCCAGGCTGGCGGTGACTGGGCGAGGCAATCTCTCCCAGCCTGGGTTTGGTCTGTAAAATGTGATGGGTAATGCAGAGACCTGTTTCTGGGGTCACTCGGATTCTAGCCAGAGAGGTCATACACTGCTACGTTGGTTTTTCTACACGTACCTTATTTACGCCTTGCTGTGATGAGCCCAGGTTGGTTTTATTGTGTCCATGTTTGACAGAGGAGAAAACTGAGCTCAGAGTGAAAAACCTGTCAAGAGCAGCACAGGTCGTCTGCTTTTGAGCCTGGCCTGCTGGCCCCACACCATGGGGACAGTGCTGGTGCAGGGCCTGCGGGGCGGCAGGGAGGGCATCCAGAGTACCCAGCCCCCCTTCCTGGCATCCTCTGCTCGCTGGCTGGGGCCCCCCTTGTGAGTGCATCGGGCAGTGGAGGGGAGAGCAGCTCGCTGATGAGGACCCGGGCCAGCCTTCTGACAGAGCATCGGGGCACAGGGGAATCCCTGCACAGAGGAGCGCCCTGCATATGCGGGGCCGAGGGGCGAGCTGGCCTGGTGAGAGTGAGCACAGCGGCATCCTCTCATCGAAGACCCCAGGGGACTCATGAGGCGGGCACTGCAATGACCTTGCAGCAGGAAGTGGAGAGACGGGGGCCTGGAGGTACTGCCTGTGCTCACCGCTGGGAAGTGGGGTTGTGGGGTGCCTGTGACCCAGGCAGTGCTCCGAGTCCTCTGGCTGGGCGAGGTCAGCAGAGGGCAGGGGGCACTTTTCTGCCCTCACCATGCAGGGCCCTGGGGGGCTCGGGTCCTGGTGGTCCTGGCTCGGTAGATTCCGGGCCTGCGTTTCTACCGAGGCTGCTGTCTGCCGTGGGGCCAGGGAAGGACCAGGCTGGAAAAGTGGAGTCCAGGTCTGCGGCTGAGGCTCGGGGGCTGGGCCTTCTCCTGGTGCGGGACATGAACAGCTTGGGGGAGGTTTGGGTCCAGCCCGGTGGGCCCCTGTTCCTGATTTCCAAGGAGAGGGACCCACCTGAGCGGTCACAGGCAGTTCCCTGGCCAGGAGGGCCTGGGGTCTTTGAGATGGAGCCCCCTTTGCTCCATCTCCAGGTGCTGGAGCCGGGCCCCTGGACAGACAGACGGGCAGATTGATGGCCGGGTCTGCTGTGTCCTCAGCTGTGTGTTCTTCCTGCCTGGGTGGACTCCAGGCTTGTTTCCTGTGACGTGGGGTTGGGCAGGACCCGAGTGGGCCTGAGGCTCTCGGTGGCACAGGCGTCACTGTGAAGAAGGCTCAGCGTGAGGCGCCTTCTTGTCAAAGGGTTTCTGCTGTTGGACATGCAGAGGAGACCCGGCCGGGGGCAGTGGCGCTCTCGGCCAGCTCGTCATTTTCAGCTAGCTCCTTCCTGCATGTGAGGCTAAGAACAGCACCACTGCCGGGAGCCCTGGCCTCCTCCAGGAATGGGACGCTGTGACACATGTGGGGGTCTGGGCCCCGAGCCCCAACTTCCTACCCATGACTCAGTGCTCCGGATCGCTGGACGTATGCGATAAATGAATGTTTACATCATGAAATGCATGCCAGTAGTAATAGGTCTACGGTTAATACCTGTAAAAAATCAAGTCATAGACGACTTCTTAGACTTCTTCGCTTGTCTCTTGTACAGCTGTTCAGGAGCATCTCTGGGGAGTGTCCAGCAGCAGTCAGCCAGCATTGTAGTGGACCATTTTCCCTGGTATCTTTGTTCCATTGGTGCGATATCTTGATGAAAACATTCGCCATGTTCATCACTAACCGTACCACAGTTTTCAGGGAAGAAGTCCAGATGGGAATGAAGGAAGTGGATCTTTAGAGACATATTCCTGCCAAGTTCCTGATACTGCATCAGCATGTCTTCTACTAGTTCCTTGTAGTTTTCTGCCCCAAAATTCCCAAGAAAGTTTGTAGACACTAGGCGAAAAGCATTCCATGCTTGTTTCGCATCACCCTGCAGCAAGTTGTTGAACCGGTCATCTCAATGCAGGCAGAATGTTTGGGTAGACTATTCTCGACTTCTTTTGCTTCATTATTCCACCGGAAAGAGGAGGAACCAAGCAGAAGTAACAGTCTTTTATTTGGTTGCTTGGCTCTCTCCACACCATGGGGACTGCAAACAGCATTGATGGTCTTTTGCCATTTAAGCACTGTGAAAGCTGTGTTGTCCGTGTAGCACAGTATATATGCGGGGCCCAAGGCTTGTCTTGGTCACCAACCTTGCATCCGAAGTAAAGATGATAAGCCTTCTTCACTTGAGAAGTGATACTTTTCTTCTGGTTGGCAAATGTCACTTCCCCACAAAGAGAGCAGAAATTGTCCACGTACTTTCGAGGCATGACTGTTCTGTTTTGTGCCTAAATGGATAAAATAATAACAGTTTTATGGAACAGTATGGACAGCTTAAACTGTCTCACACAAAGTCTGAAATATTTTCAATGCTCAACCTTTCCATCAGGGCTTTATATAGTGCACTGCTGACGTCAGCTTACTTCAGCAGCCGCCTGGCAGTAGTATTGCATTGCATCAGAAAATGATGCAATCAGGTGTGGATGATGTGTGCATGATGGTAGTATGCAATTCGATGCAGTATGACATTATTCTAGGCTGATTTAGGATGTTGTTGCAGTCCTACTGGATAAATTTACATGGTGAAAAATATAAAATGAATTATATGAAATATCTTCAAAACGAGAGCTAATAAAAACTTTTCAGGGTTATATTCATTTCAGCACACCAAGATACTACAGATTAGGGCCTTTTTAAATCAGTTATGATCTCATTGTTGACCATTGTTATTAATGGCCACTTAGATTTTTTTTCCTGTGAAGAACCTTTTCCTGTCTTTTGCTGATTTTTTTCTTTTAGGGTAGTTAATTCTAATTCAGTGGAATTGTCCTGTTTTTCTTTTATTTGCATCATTTATGTACTAAGAATTCCTTCTCTATACTGAGGTCATGAAGTTGTTTCCTAAATATTTCTAAAGCATAATTTTCACTTTTGTGTTAAGGCTTTATCTGAGCCTTTTTTCCTTTCTATTCTTTTTTAGTTATTTTTCATGTTAATAACAAAGTATTTCAGTCTGACTTGTAGAAAAGTTCAGCCCTTTATTGCTGAGCCACAGGACCAGGACTGTCACAAATTAAATTTCTATATATGTTTAACTCTTTCTGGTTTCTGTTATGTTCCTTTGTCTTCCTAATGCTAATACTACTTAATATAATTACTGTAGCCTTAAAATAATTATATTATCCTCCAAAATAACTTCTCTCTGTTTCTTTATTATTGTGTTCATTTTTATGAATCTTTGTTAGTCTATGAAAATTTTAATTTTTTGATTGGAATTATATTTAGGCTTAATTAGAGAGAAATTGTTGTCTTAAGTTTTCTTATCCATTAATTGGTATATTTATCCAATTATTGAGGTCTTCCTAATGTCTACAGAATGTTTTATAATTTTCTTTATGAAGAAAATTCTTCCTAGGCTCCTTATTTTTTCATAGTCTTGAAGGCATTATCTTAAAATTTGCCAATCTTTAATGGTAATGTATAGAAATAAAACTGACATTTATATCTTTTGTGTTTTGATAGTTATGTTTATCCACATCGCTAAATTCTCTAGGTCAAATAGTTTATATGTAGAAATTTTTTTATATGTAGAAACATATACTATCATATCATCTCCAAATTTCTCCTTCCATTCTAATCTTTGTAATTTTTACTTGTTTTCTCTGTTTATGGTTCTGCCGTAGGCCTGTAGTATAGTGTTAAACAGAAGTTGTAAATGAAGTCACCATTTAATCTGATGGTACAAATTTATGTTATTGATTCCAACTTAATTGTATTGTAGTCCTAAAGTACAGTCTATAACATATAAATCCTTTCAAATTTACTTGGACTTGCTCAATGGCCCAATAAGGAATCCACACATACAAGTTTTTATGTATTTTCTGCATTTGATGTGCAAATCACTGCATATTATTTTTTCTCAGTTATCAAAGTAGTGTCTAGGGACCCTTAACCGCCCCCCACCCCCACACCCTTTTAGGGCGCCCATGAGATTAAAGTCTTCTTACTATAATCCTAAAATGATATTTGTCTCATTTGCTCTCATCCTCTTATTAGAGTGCAGTGGAGTTTTCCATAGTGTGTGATACTGTAACAAAATGATTTCGGAGCAGGAGTGAAACTACAGCAGTCACCTATCACACCAGATATTAAACAGATTTGCAAAAATGAAAACACTGCTTCTTTCTCACTAGATTATTTTGGGAAGGGTATAGAAAATATTGTTACTTTCATAAAGGATATCTTATTTGTGCTAACTTGTAATGGGCTTATTGTTACTTTAAAATTAATAGTCAAATATTTTTGTTGAGGTGACATTGCATTATAAATACCATTAAGTCTCAGGTGTGCATCATTATAAATCAGCATGTGATAAATGATATTAAGTTCATTCTAAAAATCTACTTCCATTCTTCACCATAAAGTTGACCCATTTACCAGATTTTCCCATGCACATTTCCATCTTCCCTTTAAGGTAACCACTTACGGTCTTAATATCTTAAAGTTTAATTTAGGTTTATTTAGTTCATCTCTTAGAGAAAATCTATATTGCCAAAATACAGGAATGGAAATATACAGTGTTTGTCTTTCTCTGTTTGATTTTTTTCACTAAGTGTAATACCCCTCAATCAGTCTCCATAGTTGCAAATGGTAAAATTTCATCTTTTTATTGCTGAGTAGTATTCCATTATATACATTTACCACATCTTCTTTATCTGTTTGTTAATCAGTGGGCACTTAGACTGTTTCCAGGTCTTGGCTATTGTGAATAGTGTTGCAATAAATGTGGGGGGTGCAGTTACCTCTTCAGAGGAGAGTTTTTGTATTTTTCAGGAAAAGATCCAGAAATGGGATAACCAGGACATATGAACATTTTATTTTTAATTTTTTGAGCAAATCTTCATACTGCTTTCCACAATGGAATTAATATTTCTTAAATTTTCACTATTTATTTGTCATAAATGTCAATAGAAATAATACCTACAAGCAAAGATTTTTAGGATTTTCAGTAATTTTTCAGAATGTGGAGAAGGCTACAGACCAAAATTTTTAAGAAGCGCTGGTTTATGGGCTCATCTTCTTATTACGTTGTTCAACTCTCTCATGTTGTTATTGAATTTTCTTGGGGTCTCTTTGATCTCTCAGTTACTGAGAGAAATGTGTTAGGATTTCCCCCATTGATATAGATTTGTTTCACTTTTGCCTTCTTTTGATTTTGTTTTGTGTATTTTCAGGCTCTTCACAATAGTGTATGATGTGGGAATCCTTTATTGTCAGGGAGTGATGGTTTTTAAAGTATATTATGACTAGTATTTTTAAGGTTCTGATGACTTTCTTTGGGTTTTGCTTGGTATATTTTTTCTATCTCCCTACCCTTTTAGTGTTTACATTTCAGGTGAAGCTCTTGTAAACAAATCTAAGTTATTCAATATGTCACAAAATACATTCCCCCCTCATGATATTTATCCTGTTATTCACTTTATCTATCACTGTCTTTCTTGTTTTTATAAATGTCTCTTCTCCTCCCCTTTCCTCTTTCCTTCCCAGTATTTGAGGTCAGTTCTTCATCTTCTTGATCTTAGTCTTCCAATCTATAGTCACTTTTCTGCCTGAAGAATAGTTCTTAGAATGTCCTAAAGTATATGATGCTACATACCTGTTTGGTCTTGTGTGGTTTATTTGCAGATTAAATACCTCAATTCCACTTTAATTTCTGAAAACCATTTCCCAGGTCTGTACTTGGGTGGACGGTCATTTCTTCTCCGCGTGTGAAGGCAGTGTTCTGCCTGTGCATGAGGACCCAGCCTGTCCTTCAGCATGTAATCTGTGTTCGCTCTCTGCCTGTTTGTAAGATTCTTTCTTTGTCATTGGTCATCTGCATTTCCAGCTTGATGATCGAGAGGTGGATTTCTTTTCCCTGACCCTGCTGACCTATGTTAAGAGTCTGAGGGTGTGTACCAGGTTTTCGTAGCCACTTCTGTTTAACTGTTGACTCCAGTTTTTCTTGTGTTGTCTGCTGTTGAGTGTGCTCACACTCTCCTCCAGATCTGTTAGTACCTTCATATTGTTCTGGGAGAATTTAGTTAGACTTCGCTCCACTGTACCAACTCTTACCATTTCATCTGCACCATGGGAATCTTTTGGTTCATCATTTCTTCTGCTCTGTCCGCTCTCCTCGTCTCTGGGACTTAATTCCATATATTTTAGAATGTTAGATGTTGTTCCGTCTTATCTTTGAGCTGTGGCTTTTTCTTCCTTATTTTATTGTTTCTTTGACTTAGATCATTTCTTTTTGATCTATTTTCAGGATTACGAATGCTCTCCAATATAAGTTCCTCTGCTAATTTTTACTTACATACATTTTTCAGTTGTCGAATTTCCAGTTAGTCTTCTTAATGTGATTTATGCTTAATGTGATTTGTGCTTAATGTGTTTTATGCTGATAGCTCCTGTTTTTTTCATTCAAGGCAAACCTGTTTTCCAGCATAGTTGTAAATGCTGCTTTAAGACTCTTGTGTCCTAAGCTAACGTTCAGGTGTCCATAGAGTGATTTGATGGCCTTTTGTCTTGAGTTTGGGTCACATTCTTGCCCCGTGACTTGGGATGGTATCCTGGACGTCGTCAGCGGCGGAGACACTCTGGGTCCTTGTATTCCTCTGAAGAGCTTCGATTGTTTTCATTCCCATCCGCAGTTGACTCTTGAAGCAGTGGCAGCTGGAATCTCCATTCAGATCTTGCAGCCTTCCCTGGGCTGTTTGAAGTTCTGCTTTGCATGTGTGTCCCCAAAGTCACCTAGAGAATATTGTACTTTCTAGGTAGAATTTGGGACAGTCTTCTGTGGCTCCCTTTTTAGGGGATTCTCAACCTTCCAGCTCCATGGTGACTCTGGACCCAAACCTTCATGTCTCACAACTAGTGAGCCTGGGTGCTCCTGCCTGCACAGTGGTGCCCTATCCCCAGGGAGGGAGCGGGACCATCCCCTAGCACACAGCAGGTAGTGCTGCCCTTCTTCAGACCAGCTACCCCACCCCCGACTCCTTCCTGCTGTGGGTCATCCCCAGGGGCTTCCATAGTTATTTTTGATACTTTGTACAGAGGCTACAGTTGTTTTTGAGGGTGTGGTCTAATAGAAGACACACACTGGTGTTAGGGACAAATCCATTCATCCTGACTGACTTTGACATCTTCACTTAGAAGGTGTGCTGTAATTAGGAAAACAGTGTTTCTTATGAGCGGTTTAATTTATTGCTAGTAATCTGCTTTATATTACAGACTATTTCCCTTCAGTAAGCGCCTGTTGTGGCTTAGCCATAAATCACTCGCAAGTTCAAGTGCGAGCTGCCTAACTGAACAGTAATGAGCAGGCCGTTGGCTGATAATGGAGTGCGTGGCCTCGAATTTGTGGAAGGAATTATAAATCCCAGTATGACAAACCTTGAGGAATCCCGTGGTAATTACTGAGTGATCGTGCTGCTCTTGAAGTGCAAGTGGGGCTGCGGGAGCAGTGCTGGTTACCAGGCGGCAAGTGCCAGGGAGGAACTGCTGACTCAGCTACATTACCCAGGTACCCAGGTGTGTCCAGCTTCTTGTAAGGAACACTGTTCCTCTTGGCCAGCCGAGACAAGATGCGTGTTCACTATGCCCAGTGGAATGGCCTGGGGGGCAAGCAGTGATAAGGCAGCCATTCTGGGCAAGTTCCCTGCTCTCCCCCTTCACTTCAGACCTGGGGGATTTCACGCCATTCTAGGAAAATTCTCGCCTGCAGAAGATGGCTTACAACTTCCCCCTTGTTCAGGATTGTAGCGCTCACCATTTTAAATCCACATGTCCTCTAAATCAGTTTAAAAAACACAGACTCCCTGTACATTAACAGTGGCATCTAAAGTTTTTCATCATAAGTCTCTAGTACTTACAAAGAACGTGATCTCCATATAGTATACATGTGGACAGTTCACAAGTGCTACATCCTGATTTTACTTATATCCCGTGGACTGTAAGTACTTAAAGTAATTTGTTAGTGGCCATCCCACATTTAAAAATATGTCTTTAAACTTCTCTTTTATCCCATGGAATTTTAAATTATTCTTTCCCACTTTGAACTCATTTCTATTCTGTGTGGCTTATGAAGTCTTGTTCTCATGTAATATAGTTTCATATTTTTATTAATCAATGTATCATTTCCTGGCAATAAAAGTATGCAAATAAATTAGTATGGTTTTTAGATTTCCCATGTCCTTGGGCTCTACATATTAAAATTTCTTTGGGTTCGTTGTTAATATAATTATTAGCGTGCCGTTTATCGCTGCAGTTCTCATGCTTCAGAGAATGTATTGCAGCGGCCCAGCCCTGCAGGCTTGGGTTCAAACCCCAGCTCTGACTCCTGTTGCTTTAGAGCTTTACTGGCCTATTCTGTAAAATGGGGCTTAAAAATAATTTTGACCTCATACTGGGGTGTTGGAAAAGTCATGACATATTTTTTCCTATGTTTTTCAAGCAAAAATGCCTCATGGCTTTTCCGACACCCCAATAAAATGTTTTGAAGGTGAAGTGAGTTAATGTATGTGAAGTGCTTAGTTTCTAGCCCATCAGTACTATCTAAACCCTCCCTTCATTACTTTGTTCCTAATTTTTAAAAGTGAAAGGGAAAAATGTTATTGGAAGTTCATCTCAGTGGCACAGGCATTTCAGGTTGTTGATTGTTTAAATAATCGGTTCATGTGTTGAGTGATGACTCACTGCGGAATGAGTCTGGGTTCAGAGTCGGGGATCATTCCGGGCGCTCCTTTTTTCATTAGTGTGCTTAGAATGAGAAAACTTACATTGATGGGTCAAGAAGAAGGGAAGGAGTCTGCTTATTACAAAGCTTCTCAGTTCTTTGAACTCTTGTTGGATTACGTGCCAAGAAATCACTTACTGCTCTCTCATCAGATAGCATCGCAGCTGCTCTTTCCATGAAACTGCACTGGCTCCTGCTTTAGTATTGTTGAAAGCATCAGGGGAATCGCTCATAGAATGAGTCCTCTCCAGTCTCGCTTGCCATTATCTTTTCAGACCAGCAGCGACACTTCCTGGTTTTCTAGGCTTGCCCAGCTGTCCTGTCCCCGGTGCTCCATCCACAGTGCTGGGCCGTCGGCTGTCTGCACGTGTAGCTCACGGCCAAGCAGTCACACTGCATTCCGGTCATCGTCCTTCACCCAGGCTGTGAGAACAGAGCACACCCGGCCCCGCTGTGTTTGCAGGACAGGAGTGCCAGGTGCCAACGCACATTCTGAATGCACAGAAACCCACTTTGCTTTAGTAACCTTTATAATCATCATATGAGTTCCTGTGCAAATCCTTGCCCTGCTTACTTTGTGAAATATTTAACTTTTGATTTCCTTCTCCGAAGACCATCTTCTGAGGGTTCAGCGACTGGCCACGGCCCCTGAGGCCGGGAGATGACGAGGGAACCGCCCCTCTGGCTGCTCAGGCACGTGGTGGCTCCGAGTCAGCCCAACAGCTCTGGCTTCCAGGGCCGCAGAGACAGTGGCCTCCGCAGACTCGTTGGCATGCACAGGATGTCGGCGCCTGCCCGGGACTTACAAGGACCCGCTGTGTCCTCACAGGCCCCGGCTCCCCCAGACGCCGGCCTGGGGTGCAGGCCGCGTGTGGAGTGGCTGGGTCTGGAAGCCGTATGAGCTCGGCAGCTGCTTGACGGCAGAGCCCCGTGCGGCAGAAAGGAGGGAAGCAGATGCCAAAACAGACCCAAATTGTGTGTTTGAGGACAGCTGGCGAGAGCCATCCCTGGCGGCCAGCACTACCTGGGCTGAGTGCACCCTGTCCCCCGACCCTTAGAGGGGCTTCAGGGTGCCTGCCTCCCCTCGATGGCCTCTACCCTGGCCCCGCAGGGCGCGGGTGGCTCTGTGTGCCGTGCGCCTGCTCCGTCACCGGCCTCCCACAGCCCCTGCAGTCCCCCCCCCAGGCTGGCGTGCAGTCAAGACAGGACACATTCAGAAAAGTTTTCCTGAGCCACGTGACTTTCCAGACGCTAAGCATTTTAGACACATAGGGGAAAGCAGAGGGGTACCCCGCAGGTGCTGCGTGTGACTGGCCTTTAGTTCCCACAGAGGAAAGGAGGGCTGGGCAAGGACAGCCAGGTTCGCAAGCGGGGCTTCTCTCTGATTGCTTTTCCTTTTTTTTCATCTTTGGGAAGCACGAGTCTTTTCCTAGCTCTTGAATGCTCTCACGTTCTAAAAGCCGAAAGAGGAGACGGGGCTGTGCTGCCTTCCTGTCCTGCTCATGAGAAATCCTTCCTCCTCCTCCTCCCCTGTCTTTTCTCTCAGCAAGGCAGGCCTGCAGGTAACGCTGCGGCGTGTTTCACCTCATTTCCTCGGGGGCCCACGGCCTCTGGACAGCTGCTCTGCCTTTGCAGGGTCTGGGCAGGGCGTCTTGCTTCACACTCATGCGGGGCTTGCACATATAGTAAAATCTGTATTTTTAGTCTTCTCTCCACTTCCTTTCCCCCTGCCACCGGCTGTACCTCTGACCCACACGTGCACACGCATGCATACACCTTTGTGCTTGCCTCTGCCCTCCTGGTCCTGGGGCCCCAGCTCTTGGCCCTGGGGAAATGCGCCGCCCCATCCCCCACCCAAGACTTTCCCTCTTACAGGGCTCAGCTCTGTTTCTTCTCTGCACCAGCTCTGCCTGCAGTCTTTGGGGACCCCTCTGCTGACTGCAGAGATAGTTGTGAGCCTCCTTTGAGCCTGCCCCCCAGCCCCACCCACCACATGCTGGAGCTTGCACTTGTTTCTGGGACACAGGGAGACGTGTGGGAGCCATCCTGGGTGGCAGGAAAGACAGGCCAGAGGGTGAGAGTTCCAGCCCTCCTGCAGCTGGGTGTTTATAGCTGTTAATAATGGATTCTTTTTTCTCACCCAACGTAGATGTTTCTTGGGGGTTGGAAACCTCAGTAATGTAAGAGGGAGAGCATGTGACTCTTTGGGGTTCCCACACACATCCTCAGGGTGCCCCTAGGGGGCTCCACCTGGCGCCCAGGGACCTCCTTTGCTGAGCAGGTTGGCAGACCTGGGGTCGTGCCTCTGCCCCCTCCTTCACCGCGGGCCTGCGGACATTTGCAGCAGCGTTTTCTCCAGCTGCTGCAGCTGGACTTTTCCTGTTAGTCTGGTTGCCCTTCTGAAGATAAGTCTCTAAGAAGGTGAGGTGCCCTACCTGGCTTCTACTCCGACTGCCTCCCCCCGACTGGATTCCCTGCCTCCCCCGACTGCAGTTCTGTTCACGAAGCCCAGGGTCAGGTCTTGGGGGCAGAGGACTGGCTCTGGGGTCACAGGGCGACACACTGCCAGCGGCTCCCAAGGGCTGCTGCTCCTGTTGAGCTTCATTCCCTGCACTTCTGCCCTCCACTTGGGAGAGACAGAGGCTCTGGATGCTAGTTCAGTTTCTGTGTGAAGATCTGTGGAGTCTCCCTGGGCTGCGGTTCTGCGCCCATCACTGTCACTGCTGTTGTCTCCTCCCCTGCATTCAGTGCCGGTCTGGAGCTAGGCAGGAGCATGTGGCCAGCAAGGCTGTTCTCTTGGGGCTGGGCTTCGTCTTGCTGTAGCCCTGGCTTTTCATCATTTGTGATCTCATGTGGTTATGAGTCCCTTTCAGTGGAGCTGCTTTAGATTTTGTCGCAGTAAAGCTGGACCTGGCACAGATTTCTGTTGGATCTTCGAAAAAGTATCACTGTTTTCCCAACAGAAGAGTGTGGTATTATGTCATGAAAACCAAAATCAGTAAGAATCTTACAGAGACGAGTAGGAGTGTCTAAGGTGATCAGGAGTGTCTAACACTCTGTAAGACTCAGAAGCAGTCATGGAAATTGGCAGTGAAATAAGTCGGTTTTATGAAAATCCTTTCTCTGGAGCATGACAAGCCTCAACCTTTTTCTGGGTTTCATCAATGAAAAGAAGCCTTTTTTGCAAGAGGGTTTTCTGCGCTGACACCTCTTCTGAGCGCTCGCAGACGCCTTCCCGAGGCTGCGTCCCGTGTGCTCACTGCCTGTCTACCCCTCCCTGGCGTTTGCAGTTTGCTTGTTTTGAATTCAGCGATGGCCCTGTCCTGAGCCACTTGGTCTGATTTTGCAGTGGTGGTTCCTCTCAGTGAGCCGATCCTGAAGCACTGGAGGATGATGACCCTTAGGGGTGTTGGCCACGGCCCTGTGCTTCTGCTGCCAGCTTTCCTGCACTCGGGGAGACTCCTTCTTGAGGGTGGGCTGGGTTTGGGGACTGCCCTCTGGGAAAGGGGTGATAGTGGTCACTTCTGAGATGTCCCTGGAGCCATGCCTCCACTTGGGAGGATCCTGTCACTTTCTGGGCCCCTTGCCCTGAGGGTGCAGCCACCTGTCACAGAGCACAGGGCAGGGAGGAGGCCCTTGAACAGCCAGCAGGGAGCCGAGGCCCACTTCCAGCCAGCAAGCGCCTGAGTGAGCTTGGGAGCGCCCTCCCCTCCCAGCCCCAGGTGCCCAGGCCTGGGCAACACCCCAGCATAGCCTCAGGAGACACTGAGCCCCAGGATGGCTGGGCCGTGCCCACTGCCTGGCCTGCACCCCGCTGGTCCCTGGAACTGTGAGATGAGAATGTTCGCAGTTGTGTCCCTCTGGATTCAGAGCCATCTGTTAAACATGCGCAGGTAACGAGCACACATTGTTCAGTCCATCCCTGTTTTCCGAGAACTATCACCAGATGACCAAGTTCTAGATAACAATAAAGGACACACAGGCAGTTCTTGTATTAGAAAGCTGTCTTTCGTAGTAGGAAAATAGAAAGTCTATCTCATGAAAGTGGAGGTTAGAAGAGTTTACAGACCGATGAGCTAGGTTCTTAGCCTATCTGCCTCCTTTGAAAAACTCAGTATAAGTTGCTTTTACCTTTCCTGTGTTCTCTGAACTGGACTATGTCAAAGATTATTTAAAAACTGGATATGAAATTCAGACAAAGCCACAGACTCATGACTGGCCATGCAGAAGACAGGCTTGTGTATGAGTGGGCAAGATCTTGGGGACCTCCTGGGCACAGCTGTTCTTGTCTGTATGACTCCACTAAAAATCAGTAATTCCTTAGACATGGGTGAGCGTCTCCCTGGCCCATACCACCTTGGAGCGCGTGCCAAGCATTCCTAAGTGAGGCAGCTTGTGGGGTCGAGGACTGAAGCCGTTTAGCTGGTGCCCATGAACCCACCTTCCAGCCAGCCTCCACCAGCCCCCCCCCCCCATGGGAGTTCATGGCCCTGCCCACCGCAGAGTGGGGATTCTGTTTCCCGTTCATCCTAGTAAAGCAGCAGGGAATTCCTGGAAGAAAGTGGGGGGGGGGAAGAGCTAATTTTTCACAGCTGGGAGGGTAGGTGGGTTCCTGAGAGGAGACTGTAACCCTTTCCTTTCCCGTCCCCCTCTCAACCTTCCAGGCTGGTGAAGGCTCAGGATGAAAGCAGAGACTGTGGGCCCCAGCCCCCGGCAGACTGCTTCTCCTGGGGCTGGCCCATCATCTGCAGTGATGGTTTGGCTAATGCTAGTACCCAGGTCTGTGTTTTAGGCCAGAGTGTAGGTACTGAAGCATGACAGTGTTGGGGATTGGGGGGCAGGAGGTCAATCAGAGGAGCAGCTGAAGAATCAGGTCTCTTCCTGATGCGTGTTTTCTGGAAGTTCCGTGATGTAGAAACACAAGAGCAAAGAGGACAGTACGTGTGAACATCCCCACAGGAGATGTGCCCAGCCACACATGCTGGGTTCCTGAAAAAAGTGGCACGTCCACATTGCCCCCCTGAGTGTTAGAGAAGGCTGTCAGCTCCCAGTCTTCTTTGCTGTCCTCAGACGCTGTCTGTGTTGTGAGAGGGCGCTGTGCCCTGGTGGACGTCGGGAATGCACAGAGGCTTCGCCTTGACCCGGGGAGGCAGGCACTGCTTCTGTCAGGGGGAAGGCCCCTGTTCAGGGCTGTGCTGTACAGTGTGCTGTGTGACTGGAGAGAAGCAGACACAGCTGGGGCATGGGGGGTGGTGGGGCCATGTTCAGGCTGAGGCCGCCTTTGCAGTGGTCTCTGTCCCTTCCTTCACTTGGCAAAAACACAGTGCGGACCTCCCGCACTCAGGTCACTGCCTGAGTCTGGGAATGAAGTGAAGACAAAGCTGGAAGAGTCTTTGCTCATGTGGGATTCACTGCTTGGGTTGTTACTGAGTGAGGATGACTTGTGGAAAAAGTACATCCTGTTAGCTTTCATGGTTCCCAAAGCCCATTCTCTACTTCATTTTTCTTCAGTGAGAATAGCATTTTTTTTGGGTGCCTCCCTGGTGACGCAGGGGTTAAGTCTCAGCACTATAAAGCTATCGGCAGCCATTGTGGCCTGAGTTCCATGCCCGGACAGGGAACTTCCCACATGGTGTAGCAGGCCTCTCCTGCCTCACCTGCTGCTCCCCTCAGCAGTGTATTTCGGTCAATCTGCCTGTTCTGCTCCCCACTCTGTCTCTGGTGAACCCTCTCACCCCCCCCCCCCGCACCTCTGGCCTACACCCCAGTTCTTGTATGCATAAATAAATAAAAATAAATCTTAAAAAATTTATAGTATTTCTTCTATGTCAGATATTAGTAAGTTTGCTTAAGTTCTTCAAATTTATTATAATGTAGAGCAGAAATAAGGAAATGAAAAATTTAAACATCTAAAAATAAATAATGTTAATTTGCACAAAATACCTTCTCTGTATAGTAAAGGTTTTATTATTTTTTTTCTTTTATCAATTTACCTTACCCCCGTAGAAGCTAAGTAGTTAACCTAGCATGCTCCTGATGCCAGGAAGACAGTAGCGTATGTATTTCTGAAGCTTTACAAATTAAAGCTGTAGGTTGACAGAACACTAATAAACTAACTTTTTATCCTTTTAAATAAGAGATTAAAATGGTAGGCTTTAGTAGCGGTGGTTGTTAATTTTTAGTTTTATTTAAATCTTCCATCTTCGTGTATATTTGAATCATGCAATTCAGATTGAAGTCACACACCTATCTTTACAAAAAAGTGAGTTATAAAAGAAATCTAATACCCATTACCTTTAGCTTCCTGGGGAAGTGTGGATTGTGGGAAGAAGCAGAATCCTCTGTAGTCGCAGCCTGTAGGGTAGGGTAGAGTGGGGTAGGCCAACTGGGGGACAAGGGGTGATACTGGGGTGCAGCTGCCCATCTTCATAAAATATTCCTTTTATTGTTCTTTTGGGTTTCTCAGTACAGCTGTAAGATTTTGGAGGGAAGTATATTGCAGTATTGGTAAAGTTCCTACTTCAGAGCTAACCCATTCAGGTGGGGTTCAGCCTGGAGTCCCCGAATGCAGTTACAGAGGAGCTGTAGTGCAGGTCCCTGAGGACTCCGCTTCTGCCTGCCCAGAGGTTACCCGTGAGCCAGGTGGGACGAACCACCCCAGTGCAGGGGGAGGGACCGACAGGAAGGTGTCTAGAAATTCATGAATATGGGCCCAAGAAAAGAAGACCAACTTTTCTGGAAAATGCCAAGGTTAGGTCAGCTTCCATCAGTGTTTGATTTACAGATAAAAACACTTACGTAAAATAAGCTATTTTGACAGACCTGCAAGTGATGTTGGGTAGTCGGAAAACTCGTGATATACTTTTTCTTTGAAAAACATTGAAAAAACGCGTCATGAATTTTCCAGTAACACAGTATAGAAAGAATGTCATCAACAGCCTAAAGCCTTGAATTTGGTGAATCGTTAAGCTGGAGTATACGGAGTGGAAAGGGTATTTCCGTCTGCTCTGTAAATTCTGAGATCACTAAAGTGTAATGTCCAACATGCTGTGAAATTGGGCGTTTTTACACCATCTCATCCCAGCTGTCAGATTTTTCTTTCATGAAAATATACCTCTAATTTTACAATGGAATCTTGTGGGTAGATACTTGCCATGGTAATATTTATCACTCTCATATAAAAGTGATAGACTTCGAGAGCTTTTTAAAGCTTTATTGAGGCATAATTTACATACTGTAAAATGTATCATTTTAAGCATAACCATACAATGCTTTTAAGTAAACTCATAGAGCTGTGTGAACATTATTATAATCCAGTTCTGGCACATTTCCACCATCTCCATGAAGAGGCTTGGGTTTATTTGCCACCTTTCCCCCAGACCCAGTCTCAGGCATTCCCTCGTCTGCTTTGTGCCTTTGTAGATTTACCTTTTCTAGACGTTTCATATCAATGTACTAATCAAACAAATATGTTTTGTATTAGCCTTGTCTAACTTGGCATATAGCTTTTGAGGTTTATCCGTATTACAGTGTATATCTTATTTCGTTCATTTTCCTTGCTGCATAGTAGTGTATCTTGTTCATAAATGTTTTGTTTATACACTCATCAGTTAGGAGTGGTTTCATTTTAGGCCATTATGAGTAATCTATCTGTAATCTCAAACAGGTATTTGTAGGGACATACTTTGTAGTTTTTGAGGATCGGGTAAGGAAGGTGTTGCTGTATGGTGAGTTCCTGTTTTGTTTCTGCTGAGCTTTCCCACCCAGCTGTCCTGGTTTATGCTCCTCCAGTTGCTCCCCATCTTCTCCCTGCCCCCTTTGTCTGGATGGAAGCCCGGCTAGTGGCTGTGAAATGTGTCTCCCTTGGGACTCTTCAGGACCTGGGTTCCAGACTCAGTCGTGTGTTTTTCCCCTTAAATGAGAATGACTCAGAACACACAATAAAAGGAGGATCTGTAAGGAATTGAGGAAAAAAGTGAGATAAAGAGAAAGACAAGGGAAATACATGAGAATAAAGTAGATGCATGTTGGGGGCGGGGGAAGAAGAGAAGATTTGAATAAAAAGAGCAAATTACATTTCTTGGTAAGTTCAGTGTAGCATAGTGACATCAGTGAAGATAAAAAAGCCGAGAGCACGCCCAGCACCTTAGTCAGAAATTTGGACATTTTCTTTGAAGGGTCATGATGTTGTAGACTGAAGCCCTCAATTCAGACCAAAATGTGCTGTGAGTGGAGAGGACTTTGAGTTGTTGGCATGACGCCATCTCGTCTGTGCACAGAGCTAAGCTCAGTGATCTCTGAGGACAAGATGAGCTTCTGTGATTTATTAGGGTCGACTCCTGACATACCCTTTCCTGTAGGAACCTCCAGATGTGCACCAGGCCTGCCCTGGTCTCTGGTTCCCCTGAGCCTCAGCGCCTTGCATCTGTATTGCAGAGCCCTGAGTGCCCTCCTGTGACACAGCCTATCTGTGCTGCCCCTTCTCTGCCTTCTTCACCCCTCACCCAGGGCACCATTTGGGGGCAGTGGTTTGTTTGGTGGTTTTTTGTTTTGTTTTGTTTTGTTTTGTTGTTGCTTTTGGACTCATGTGTTGTTAACACAAAACTTAATGTCCTCACCTTGTCTTATCGACTCTCCCGAGAGGTGCCCACTTCTGGCAGTGGCAGTGGTTTGCTCGGTTTCAACTTCAGGTCCTGTCAATTGAATGGTCATGGGAATCTAGAACATAGGAGTTTTCGCTTCGGCCTGTAATGTCATCCTGGTCGCTGGGGGCAGCATAAAGATTTTTCCAAAAAGTCATAAAATAAAATGTATATCATATTTGAAAGACTTTCTTGAAAAACTCAAATAGGAAAACATCTTTGTTAGTGTGTAATTACATTTATTACCAAATTGTGTGTGTGTGTGTGTGTGTGTGTGTGTGTGTGGCTGTGAAGATCAAGTACATGTCTACAGACCTACCCTTGTACCGAGACCAGAGCTCACACACATGATCAGTGTTGCGTGGACTTTATATGCAGCGTTGCATATAAACACACGCAAATGTTGTATATTTTCAATGGAATGATATGGACTATAAACTTATCCCATCCACTTTTCAATTCCTCCATATTTTCCAGGAACTCTTAGTTTGGATTCTCCATCAGTGCCAGTTTATGAGCCAAATTAAAAAAGATGATTACTTTATTTCATTGTTACACCTCATATATAAGATGCTCAAGCGTAATTGGGGCTTGCAACTGGAAATCCCCATCCAGAAGATTGCCTAGTATGGGGTTAGGCTTGCTTTGAGATGCAGCACGTGTTCCCTTTGCATCTCATCTCATAAGAAAAACAGTGTGTTGAGGCCTCCCTGGTGGTGCTAGTGGTTAAGTCTCAGCACTATCACTAGCTATGAGCAGTCACTGCAGCATGAGTTTGATCCCTGGCCAGGGAGCTGACCCACATGGCTCAGCAGACCTCTCCTGTCTTGCCTGCTGCTCCCCTCAGCAGTGGATTTCAGCAGATCTGCCTGTTCTGCTCCCTACTCTATCTCTGGTGAATCCTCTAACTCCCCCACCCTGCCCCACACCTTGATAGCTGTGAGACCTTAACCCCTGTGCCACCAGGGAGGCCCATGTCCGTGGGATTCTTTTTTGAGCAGTTGGAGAGTAAGGTGATGGCGTGATACCTTCTCCCAGAGGTGTTTACCTTGATGTTTCCTGAAATCAAGGTGTTACAGACCAAATTGTGCCCCACACCCAATTCAGGTGTTGAAATGCTAACCCCAGTGTGATACTGTATGGAGGTATACCTGTCAAGATCCTGAAAGTGAATGAGATCATGTAGCGAAGGCGTTTGCTACGAGAACAAAATGTTCATGAACAGAATCTGGGCATGACCAGCTTAGTGGTGGGAGAAGGAAGCGGAAAAGGAGCTCTGAAGGATGGGGACGTGGTTAGGGGAACTGGAAGAGAAGATTTTCCAAGAATCAAAGATAAGACAGATGTCCACGAGAGGGTGTGATGTACAAGGTGTCCCGTGAGACACAGACTTGGGGGTGGGGACTGTGCAGTGACCTTAGTGGAGGTTTGGTTGAGTGACTTGAGCAGATGGTGGGTTGTGGCTTTTGTGAGTGGCTAATACTGGAGCTTGTAGGGCCAAGGACAGCGTCCATCCCAGACTTAGCTTTTTATTTTCAACAATCCTACTATATGTCACAGTCTAGTTTTAGACCATACTGAATATGCAAAAGTAGGTTGTTCACCTTCTACAGGTGTCTTTTCTGCTTTGTTCATAAAGGAGAGAGCCCATCTTAGAAAATTCGAATTTGCTTGATTTTGACCTTGGAACAGGTCAAAACCTGTGTTAGAATCTATAACCTCAATTTCCATTAAATCTTTAACAGCGTTACTTGCATTGTTGCACACCAGGCCTCACGTTGTCTTTTCTGCTTCACAGTTATCCAAACAAAACTAATGTTCATTTAGCAAAACAAAAATTAAGCACGCAAACATCATGTATTACATTTACTACTTGCTGGTTGGTGCTTACAAAGAACTCATTGTTTCGGTAGCTCTCCTTGTTCTATGACTTCTGAGCTCACAGCTCTAACTTGTCTCAAGATCAAGTGCATGTTTTCAATCCTATTACCAGCCATCTCTTTAGCCACTCTTCACCCCACACTAGCATTTCCTTCTCATATAACAGGGAACCAAAACGTTGGCTTGTTGACAACTTGATCAGAATAAGCTTTTAGGGCATGGGTTTAAGCTGCAAGTTAAAATGGAGAACACAGCTCTCCCTTAACCCTGGTCAGAAATGTTATTTATCTAGTTTCCCCTGTTGATCAGCTGTAGGACTCATCACAAGTGGGTCATGCATAGGCTGGGTCCAGATAGACTGAATAAACTGAGAAGGGGGTGCTGGCCATTTGCTCCCAGACAGGCCGCTCCAGGACTGATACTCGCCAGCAAAAGTCAGGGACGCAAATCCCAGAACATTGTCATAAACCATGCACATTAAACCCAAAACAAAAAATACACATATTACTTTGCTGTTACTTTCTGCTTCCTGGAAAGTTTTTTCCTTTTGAAATCAGTTTGAAACAGCGGATACCATGCCATCTCATTTGAACAGAGAAGCATTTAGGAAATTACATAAAAACATTACAAAGGCAGTTTTACATTCTGGGGTGTAGATTGCTGTGTGCTATGCCTGGAAATTTGTCTCCTGGGTCTTTGCACCAACTGTATAGCACTTATTGATTTACTTTGCTGCTGCTGAAAGATATCCTAGATATCTAGGTAGGAAAATCTGAGAATTGAACTAAGTACTCTCATTCATAATGTCTGAGTGTGTGTTAGCTGCAAAAATAAAAATGCGTATTGGAAAGATCTGATCTTGTTCTATGCCCAATGACCCTTTAAAAGCTAGTTTCATAGATTGGCATTAGAAGTTTGTAACAGAAAGGAAAAAAATCTTGCAGTTTTATTAAAAATAGCGTAACACAGGAGTAACGGGACATTTGAGCACATTTTCTCAGCAACTGTTGAGTTGGAAATATTCCCTCTGTTCACTATAACTGATAGCGGGAAAATGAGGAGCTTTCAAATTGCCAAAGGCAGTGGCCCAGTTGCTTACCGGTTACTGTATTGGTTCTGCACCCACGCACACATTTGCAAGACTACTCAGGTTTGGGGAACAACAACATTGGGATTTATTTAACAAACAGGGAAAAAGCAAAGAATTACTGAAATCAACATATGGCCGTTTACCTTACTTAAAGCAATGTCCAGTCCTTTAAGACCCAGCAAAGTAACAAAGGTGGCGTCTTCCCGCCACTGCTGAGGTGGAGCTCCTCTTCCAAACAATAGGCCACGTTTCCAAAATGGCGTCTTTTTTCTTCTTCCGACGTGTACCGATTAGACTGTAGGCCAGGTTCCAACTCACGAGGACAACACAGGACGCAACTGGAAATGCTCCCAAAACTGCCATGATGCTCCAGCACAGCATCAGTCCAGCAAAATGGCAAACAGAGCTACAGCGGCCAGACAGCCCATCAGACGGCACTCACGCATTTTGGAAGGCTCCTGCTTCGGGCCTCTGCCTTCCTCCTTCGGCTGCAGTAAGAACAAAACTGGGAGCAGTTTCCGTCACTCGGCTACTTACAGAGGTTCCAAAGTCCTTGGTCCCAAAGTCACTAAAGATTCCAAAAACTCTCAATCCGAAACTCTATATCCTGGTGGCTCAAAAACTTCTGGCATCTGATTTCCAAACTCTCAACTGTGGCGGCTACATTTTCTGCCGCTGATTCTGCTTCCCCTTCTCCTTCAGTCCCTTTTATTTCTCATCAGACTCTCCACCCCAAACTGCAAACTTAGCATTTTCCCTGGGGCTATTCATGCTCATCAGCAAACCCCCTCCAGGGGCACGACCTCCACCGGACTTTGGACTCAGCCCGGTTACATAACCAGTCGTCTGCAGGAACAATATTAGAAAATAATGATAGCTAACTGTTTGTGTGTGTGTGTGTGTGTCTGTACCTCCTTGTGCTAAGAGCTCTAACTGTACTTCTCACTTCTCGCTGTAGCCCACCATCATAGTTCAAAAGTAGCAGAGTCCATATTTGAATCCATATCATTCTAACTCTGGAACCAGAAATCTCATACACCATTCTCACCAAGGTCTGATTGGCAGATATTCATAAAAGTGAGAAATGGGGTCAAAAAATTAAATATAATGACTATTTCCCAATAACCTCAGCTCAGGTATTTTTTAGTGTTTAGGAAAGGAATCAAATATGAATTCAATCAAAGCAATTTAGGAATAATTTAGGATTGAAAAAACAAAGATCATCTTTTTGTTGATATGCTCATCACCTTTGGGTATATATTCCACAATTTCTTTATCGAGTCATCTGCCGATGGACGTTTGGGTTGATTTCATGACTCGGTTGTTATGAATAGTGCTGCTGTGAATATGTACCCCCATGGAATACTACTCAGCTACTAGAAAGGTGAAATCATGCATTTGGGGACAAAATGGTGAAATAAGGTGATTCTGCTAAAAGCAATAAATGAGAAAGTGAAAGAATTTACAGATGGTTTTGCTCATTTATGGAATATAAATAACTAAAGGGCAGAAAGTGGCAAGGCACAGCAAATATAATTCTTGGACTCTGTGAGAAATATACTGGTCACCAGAGGGGCTGGGAGATGGAGGAGGGGAGAGGCTCAGGAAGGGGCTGAGTGTGGCCTGCAATGTGTTTGCAGGGGAACTCGGCACCTGCACTGTGGAGGGGGAAGCTGTACCCTATAAATATGTCATTATGTAAATATTGTCAAATCGATAAAATATTTAAACACTGTCATCTTTGGATACGTTGTAGATCGTCTTATGAGATAAAGTACATGTATTTTCTCTGATTTGAGAAAAATCTGTCTGAAATCATTTACTATTAGTTTTGTGTCTACTCTTAGGATGTCACAAGTATTCAGGGTTTGGAATCTAGCCCTCTTCTTCTCTAATTAGTCAATAGCAACAAAACTGCTCTGGAAATTCCATGTTCTGTTCAGAAAAAGAATAAACACGGAAAATGTGTTAATTTTTTAAACTTCTTTCCCACCAGCAGTGGTTCTTGTTTTCCTATTCAGTTACTTTCAGTTTATCTGGATCCCTCCATTTTGGTGAAAATATCTCAACTCTTGAGTAATTAGAAGAGGCTTTTGGCAAGTGCTGCTGCCTTCGTGGTCCCCTCTTGTGTTGGACTTTCTGCCTCCTGTGAACTTGTGACTGGTCTGAAAGAGAAAATCCACGTGTACATTTAGAAGCACTTTTCAAAAATACCCTGGCAAGAGAGACTATGATTTAGCGTTTATTTGTGTCAAGCACAGTTGACTTCACAGAGGCAGAGATAGCTATAGAGTTGGGAAAAAATAAACAAAAGAAGCGTGTACCGGTGTTTCTATGTATCCGTGGATATGTCTGCCCCTCCCTTTGTGTCTCTCTGAATGTGGATGTGGACATTTTTAAGCGCTGAGGTTTCTGGGGAGTTTCGGTGAGTATAACTTTGGTTCAGATTGTTTTGAAGGCTGTAGTTAATGTTTCTCGCTGGTGTAGAATCACACTGTTTTTTCTGGCGCTGCATGTCTCTCTTCTATTTTGGGGTCTTATTCAAGTCTCTGTGTGCTGCTTATGGCAAGAGTGATGTCAGTAAGTTTGACCTGGCTTCTTGAAAAGTCAAAGTTTCCACTAATTTCAGTTGAAAATCCTCTGGACTTTGAAACCCCCTGGGCAATTGAATCCCAAGCCTGGTTTATGACAAGTTTGAAGCTAGGAGTTCTGATAGTTCAGCTGCTGACAACAGTAACCAAGCCCAGGATATACTAAGCTCCTTTTCAAAATAAGGTAACTGCTGGGCATGGAAGCAGCCTAAGAGTCCACCAGGAGGTGACTCGGGGGCCTCCCTGGTGGCCTAGGGGTTGAGTCTCAGCACTATCACCGCTGTGGCCTGAGTTCAATCCCCGGCCAGGGAGCTGACCCACACAGGGTGCAGCAGACTTCTCCTGTTTCCCCATTGCTCCCCTCAGCAGTATATTTCAGTAGATCTGCCTGTTCTGCACCCCACTGTGTCCTTGGTGAACCCTCTCACCCCCTGTGCATCTGACCTACGCCCCAGTTCTTCAATGCATAAATAAATAAAATCTTTAAAAAAATAATAGATGAAATAATAGATGAAAGAGGTGGCCCGTGCATACCGCAGTGTCTTAGCACCATGGAAAAAGATGTGGTGTGGCCATTTTCTGCAAAGTGGAGGGTGTTAGAGACAATTATGTGCAGCAGAGTAAGTCAGAACAAAAAAATAAACCCTGGACGTGTGCCTAGCAGACAACTCTAAAGTAAAAAACTTTCAAAAGCCTGTGGACATGAATGAACACCCTGAGGGCCCTGTGTTTAGGAGGGGTGGAGAGGGACAGGGGCTAAAATAACAGATGAATAAGGTAACTGGTGATGCTGGATCTGAGTTTTTAAAATATCTGTTCTTGCTTTGAGATTAAGGGGGGTGGCCTGGCCAAGGGAGGACAGGGACTTTAGAATCAGGGGTGTGATTTTTATAAAATGTTCTTTACCTTTGACTTTGTTGTTTATGAAAGAATTTTGTTTTTGATATTTGAAATGGGTTGTTGCAATGACATTGCGCAGCAACATCGTGCAACTCTCTTTGGATGCAACCCTAGCGCAGTCTTAGAGCCGGGCCGTGGTCTGGCGTGGGGTTCCAGGTCACGGCTTACACGTGCTGACTCAGGAGCTCTGCCCATTCTAGACTTCAGATTGTCCTGCCAACACCAGGATGCCCCTTCTGCTGTCTGTGGCCACACCGCCCAGCCACTACCAGCCCTGGCCACCCCGCCCCATCTCCTGTCTCTGCCAGGCTGCCATCTCAGGGTGCAAGGCTGCCATCTTGGGGTGCGGGTCTTCAGAAACGGGCATGGACTGTCCTGAGGTGAATCCTGGTAAGGTGTGTGCTGCCCACAGCTTGTAGAAACCTCACCCACTCAGGGAACATTTCTTTCTTTTCCACTTTTGGGCTATTGTGCAGGTTTTTGCTTCTTTGGGACAAAGCCCTGGGGAGCAGAAGTGGCTCAGGTGCTAAGTAGGCACAGGGTTTAAGAGAACGACCTTCCACCGTGCACAGAGCTGTTCTGCCCTATACCCTCCACCCTTTTCTCTGGCTCCTCCCAAGCATTAGGTATTGTCACTTTTTAAATTTTAGCTGTTCTCAAAGGTGGGTGGTGGAATGTATCAGTGTTATCTCACTGTTGTCGTTTTTCATCTCCCTGTGGCTGGTGATGACACTGAACATCTTCTGCTTATTGGCCATAAATATTCCATAGCGCAAGGTCACCTTATGTTGTGCTCTTGGTCCATTTCCCAATTCGAAAGTCTGGGTTATTTCCAGTGAGTTTGTAGAGTTCTTAACGTAAGAGATCATAGTTTTTGTCAAAAAACCAACGTAAGCAAAGACAAACTCTACTTACACTGGTCAACAAGTTTTTACAAAAATCATGTTACTGAAATAAAATTAGTCATTTCCTATCAATTTGTATGTGCTCAACACGAATATGACAGTAAAGTTCCAATTTTGGCTCTAGTTTTTTGGTAATCTGCAATAAATTGATGTTTACATCACAAAATGCATGCCAATAGTAATAGGCCTACAGTTAATACCTGTAAAAAATCAAGTCATAGACTACGTCTTAGATTTCTTCGCTCGTCTCTTGTACAGCTGTTCAGGAACAGAATAGATGGAAGACGGTTTCCATTTTGCCAAAGCACAGACTTAAGACTCAGTTTCGAAGAGTCTAGAAATAGTCTCCATTCTTGTGGGTCATGAGTGATTTCTAAGGCATTTATGAGGCCCTCAATATTGGAACAGAATACCAGAGTACTTTCCTTTCTGAAGAAAGGCTCCAACTGCTGGTGGCACTTTCCCGAGAAAGCAATTGTGACATCTTCTTCTAGAAGATTCCATTTTTGGAGTCTTGATCCTAGCAGTTCTGCCTTGTTCTTGGATAAGTGCAAATCACAAACCAGGTCATTTAGTTCTTCCTGTGTTAGTCTGTGTGGGGTTGATGATGCACCACAGTGAAAATCTGGATCACTGCATGCTGATGGAACAGGAGAAGAACAGGTCAGCTCACCCTTGTCCTCATCAGATGAATCAAGAGAATATTCTTCTGGAGGTTCTGGAATAGGAAATCCCTCACCATGTGGCACTGGTCTCAATGCAGATGGAATGTTTGGGTAGACTATTCTCGACTTCTTTAGCTTTGTTATTCCATCGGAAAGAGGAGGAACCAAGCAGAAGTAACAGTTTTTTATGTGGTTGCTTGGCGCTCTCCACACCATGGGCACTGCAAACGGCATTGATGGTCTTTTGCCATTTAAGCACTGTGAAAGCTGTGTTGTACATGTAGCACAGCATATATGCAGGACCCAAGGCTTGTCTTGGTCACCAACCTTGCATCTGAAGTAAAGATGATAAACCTTCTTCACTTGAGAAGTGATACTTTTCTTCTGGCTGGCAAATGTCACTTCCCCACAAAGAGAGCAGTAATTGTCCACGCTATTAATGCGCTTTCGAGGCATGACTGTTCTGTATTGTGCCTAAATGGATAAAATAATAACAGTTCTATGGAACAGTAGCTTAAACTGTCTCGCACAAAGTCTGAAATATTTTCAATGCCTAACCTTTCCGACAGGGCTTTGTATAGTACACTGCTGACGTCAGCTTACTTCAGCAGCCGCCTGGCAGTAGTATTGCATTGCATCAAAAAATGATGCAGTCAGCTGTGGATGATGTGTGCATGATGGTATTATGCGAGGTGATGCAATATGACGTCATTCTAGGCTGATTTAGGATGTTGTTGCAGTCCTACTGGATACATTTACATGTTGAAAAATATAAAATGAATTATAAGAAATATCTTCAAAACGAGAGCTGATAAAAAATTTTCAGGGTTATATTCATGCTCAGTACACCAAGATACTACAGATTAGGGCCTTTTTAAGTCAGTAACGATCTCACTGTTGACCAGTGTTATTTTGGAAAATTCCAAACATGTGCAAAGGTAGATAAAACACTATAGTGAACCTTTATGTACCCATCTTTTACCTTCAGTTATTATCAGTCCCTCCTTCACCTTCAACTTAATTTTGTAGCAAATTCCAGACATATTATTCACATGTACATATTTCAATAGAATTCTAAAATAAATGAACTGTTTTCTTAAACACAGCTACAATAGCTCTGTCAATCTGAAATAACATTCTGAATATCATTGAATAGTTAATTAGTCTTTACATTTCTCCTTCTTGATATTTTTTCACTTGTTTGTTCTAGACAGAAAAAAGATGATATCTCAATACTGCAATTGGTTATGTCTTCAAAGTTCCTATTGATCCATAGTTTCTCCCATCCTGTGCTACTCTTTTTCTTTGTTTTTGTTAAAGGCCATACGTTAATTAAAGCAGTGAAAAAGAGTTTATTCAGTAATTGCTAGAGGCAAAATAAAAAGCTGAACTCCATTTCGATTTGTACAAAAGTAGGTATACAAATTGGGAGACAGAGGCATTAGAGAGGAGTGGAGATTGGGGACTTGAATGAAAAATAACACAGGGTCTGTCAATGCAGATGTGCTTCTCCTGCTGTGTCTCCGAGCTGGCAGTGATTTTTTTTTAAGATTTTTTTATTTATGCATACAGGAACTAGGGTGCGGGGCCAAAGGTGCGGGGTGGTGAGAGGATTCACCAGAGACAGAGTGGGGAGCAGAACAGGAAGATCTACTGAAGTACACTGCTGAGGGGAGCAGTGGGCAAGGCAGGAGAGGTCTGCTGTGCCATATGGGAAGCTCCCTGGCTGGGAATCAAACTCCTGCTGTAGTGGCTACAGATAGCTTCATAGTGCTGAGACTTAACCCTTTGCACCACAGGACGCCCCACGGGCTGACAGTGATTGAAGTGAGAAGCTATTCCTTCCCTCACAGAACTAGGAGACCAGGGCCCTAACCCTTGTGACCATTACATTTCATCGGAAGACTTTCAGAACTTGGACTGAGATTCTCCTGGGTTATGGGAGAGATACATACAGATTTCAAAAGAACTGCTGAAGAATTTACATTGATAAGTCTTTAAGTGCTCCCAAAGGAGAGGTCAGAGGTCAATCTTCTTGTGTCCCCCAGAACAGATAGTAAACCCCTCTGGGAACCTGAGCTTCTCTGGACAGGAACTCGAGGGGCAGGGCTGTTAGAGGAGGAGGGAGGTTTGTGAAAGATTGGTCCCATCTGTTTGCTCAGGGTTTCTTGGGCAGTGTCTGGGCAGAGCGACCTTGCAGGTCTCCATTTCTTTAATGTTTCATTTCTTCTCTGTTGGTCTTGTGATACTTCCTGCAGTCTGTGGGGCCGAGTGCGGCCCCACGAGGTTGGTGGACGTGTCCCTCTGCTCTGTTTCCTGTGATTTGATAGCTGATCTGGAGGCTTATTCACAGCACCGTGAGGATGGGGTAGTGTCCTTCCAGGAGAGAACAGAGCACTCCAGTTGTGTCTTCCTTCGGTTGCTGAGCTGCCGTGACTAGCATGGGTGGTCTCTTTTGGTACGGGTTGAAGAGTGGAACTGTTCTAACTGCCATTTTCTCCTTGCTTAGGAGCCACAATAGCTACGCGGAGAAGCCTTCCTGCACAGGCTGCTGGTCCCCCTGGGGCTCAGGGGTCAGGCCACACAGGGCACAGGCCTCACCCTGTGACTTGGTTTGACACGATTCCCCTGGTGTCGCCTCTGGTCAGTAGGAGCTTTCTTAGGGTGGCCCCCCAGCTCATTCCAGGTGATTATTTAAGTAGTATGTGAGTTTTCTGTGCTTCCTTTTGTTTTTTAAGTATATACTGTTAGGAATATGTGCTAGGCTGGCACAGTTCCTTGCTGGACAGCTCTAACCGTTTGCTTCATAGTATGTTTGATTTTTTTTAGGGATTGCTTTTCCTTAAGGCTTCATTTTTCATAGTCACAGAAACACTGTTTCTCAATCTATAAAACGTTATGTTTTTGTATGTAAGTAAATAGATGAGGTTGTTTGTAGATGATTTCAGAGGATGGTGGGAATACTGGTTTATTAAATCCCTTCTGTAGCATTATGGTAGATGGCGTTGTGGTAGATGGCGTTCTCTTTGGCAGTGGAGAAATTAAATCATCTACTTGTGTGAAAACTGGCTCAACACAACACTAATGGGTACGGCCTGTATTTGGACTCTGGGGGTGCTGAGTGTGTTTGGGACAAACACGTGAAAATAACCGTGGGCCAAGTGTCTGCTGGTAAGGAGGTGCTGTGGTTTCGTCCCAATGTATTAACATAAAAATCACATGCATCAGCTTGATTTGACTTGCGTTTACAGTGACCAAGTCCCCGAAGCCCTTTGGATTGACTAGCCAGGAAAGCAAAATTACAGGCCAGTTAATATATTCACCCTGTTTCTCTGAAGGCAGAGTAAGAGAATCAGCCCTCGGGGCCTAAGGGCCCTGGCCAGCCAGTGCTC
Source organism: Scalopus aquaticus (assembly GCA_004024925.1). Classification (NCBI taxonomy): domain Eukaryota; kingdom Metazoa; phylum Chordata; class Mammalia; order Eulipotyphla; family Talpidae; genus Scalopus; species Scalopus aquaticus. The sequence goes on along the minus strand of PVIJ01005576.1, from coordinate 23,203 downwards.
TGGGCAGACGCTGTTTCCCACCCACGAAGGGCCAGTGTCGTCGTGCGCTTCTCAGCCCGAGGCCCTCGTGTGAGCTGGACTGTGTTGGGCCTCAACATCGGGAAGTGGCCCCCAGCTGTGCACGAGGAGACGTCCGCCCCAGCCCCCGCGATCTTTGCACCTTCCCTCTTGCCTCTCTCTCTCTCGGTCTCCCCCATCTCCGTACTCTCCGTGCCTCTCTGGACTCCCGGGCCTCCGTGCTTACAGGCGTGCGTGCCCCGTGCTCTCTGCTTCTTCACCCAGGCACCCTGCATGCCCTGTGCTCGTGCTCCCAAGCGCTTTTTGCACCAACACTATATCACTTGTGGGCAGTGACACCTGGGAGGACTGCAGGGCCACAGGTGGTGGCCACAGAGGCTGTCGGAGAGAAGTGAAGACGAGTCCGAGCCACTCCCTTGTCTCTGTGCCAGTATTTACAAACAAAAGTGACGACATGATATTTAAATGTGCCAGGCTAGGAAGAGAGAACATAACAGATTACGAGACCTTAGGATTTTCGCTTCGCTTGAATGTTTGGTTCTGTTTCCGGCTCAGATTGATCATTTTGGGTGCCGCTGTGTCTATCACTTAGAGCGAGGCTGTATTTTTAAACCAAGCCCGTCAAACTCCTTTATTCACTGGTATAAACTTGATTTGAGTTTCACTTTTAAAATGGCAGCCTCTGTTGTGAGCAGCCAGGCAGCCATAGTCACAGCCTCATGAATCAGCCGCCGCCCGCCCACTCACCGCCGAGGGGAGACTCCGCGAGGACCCAGCCTCTTGCACCTGTTGCTCTGCTCCCGCCTGTCCTGCCAGTCATGCAATGGCGCTGTGAAGGCTTGGGTCGGCTTCTCCATGTGGAAGAGATGTGTCTGACAGCTGGAAAGTGGGTGAGAAAACTCCACTTCTTATGTTTTCAGAATTAACAAGCTCAACCAATTAGTCGAGAGCTTCTTCCAGAGAAATGCTTGTTTCTGATTAAACCCCCGTTCACCAGGAACAGCACGGCCTGGATAAGAGAGAGGGGGTGTCCAGGGCAAGAAACAAACTCGTTTCCATCTTCTAATATCGCAGAGCCAGGGCTGGCTTCTCTCCCCCACAGCTTCTCCGCTGGTCCCTGCCCTCCTGCCAGAGGGGGCTTTGCAGGGGACCAATTCCCGGCTCCCAGGACTTGCCGAGTTTAACCCTGAATGTCCCTGGGCTGACTGGACAGTCGTGGCCCTTGCTGACAGTCCCGCCTTGCGTATGGCCTGGATCTGGAAATGTCAAGGGACCTTTACCTGGGCACAGCTCACTAGGCTCAGGTCAAGACAGCAAAGATGGGCACCAGAATCAGTGGGGCGGGTCAGGTCGCGTTAGGCCTTCAGTGAAGAGTGTGTTTTAGAGGTTCATTTTGATGAATTAAAGGCCTGCTGGACAGAAGGGACAAGCTAGTCCAGGAGTGAGGACAGAGGCGAGCTGTTCCGTGGATGCGGTCACCTGGCCCCGGGTCTGCTGGGGCGAGTGACTGTGGGTTTGGTGCGCAGGAAAGGCAGGGAGAGAGGGCATGAGTGTCCGCCAGCCTGTGGGTGCTGAGCTGTGCCAGCTCAGGGCTGTGTGGCACCCCCCAGATCTGTGGGAATCAGAGGTCCCCCACAGCAGGTGTGATGTTTGCTTGAGTCCACACTGCTGTTGGGATGAATTAGGAAAAAGGCCTCCTTCCCGGGGGCTGGTGAAGGCATTGTTGAATGTGGCATGGGCTGGCCCTGCCGTGTCCCCCAATGCGGCCCTGCACCCTGCCCCTGCTCAGCCCCTGTCCAGCACTGCCCAGCTCAGCGGGGTGGACACCAGAGCGACCCAGTGAGGGAGAGGAACTGGAGGCCCCCGTGGGTGGCCGGGCAGGGCTCGGGGCCATGGTGGTGGGTGTGGGGTGGTGCATGCGTGTAGAGGTGTGACCCTGCACCCCTAAGTCCAACACCGTCTTGTGTTGTTACCACAGTAAAAAAAACACAATGAAAAACAAAAGAAGGATTGGAAAGTCAAGTAAAAGGTCGTCTTCTAGACAAACGCTTAGTTCTCTTTCCCTCTGTGCAGGAAGGGGGGAGAGCTGGAGCTTGAGAGAGGAAGTCCTTCTGTAGTCTCCAGCTGAGTTCCTTTCCTCTGTTCCTTCATATGTGGCCATGAAGGGCAGTCTGGGGTGCCCTCACGACTCTGAGGTGCGGCTCTGGGGGCTGCTGGGGCGGGCCCTGGGCAGCAGGGTCCTTGCAACCAGTGTGTGAGGCCAGAGCCACAGGGTGCTCTCTGCTGAGCAGCTGGGGCCCGGGAAGTAAAGGCCTTGCCTCGTGCCTGGCGTGTGCCCAGTGATTGGGGTTTGCCTGGACCTTGGGGCTCCATCCTGGGGTGTTCCCCACACCACTGCCCAGCTGTGTCAGGGCTGAGCCTGACACCCCCGGCCGCTGAGGCACCCCATCCACAGGCCATTCTGGCTCCCCGAGGTGTAGCTTTATAGTACCTTCTGAATGTTTACTTTGACAAAACAGAAGTAAAAAGAAGCTAGAAATTCGTGACAGAAAAGCATATACGGGGCTGGAATTCCTAACCCTTTTTGTGACCACGCTTAGCAAGTCAGGCTCATGGGTGACACAGCTAAGGCCAAATCGCTGAAGCATCGTGCTTGGGAGAGAGAAAGCCCCTCACAGCTCAACCAACAGAGGCTTCAGGAAAGTGCATTCAGATCTGCCCCCATCGATGTCTGGGAAGGGGTTGTCATGGTTTGGGGGGTGGGATTGAGAATACAGGGGTGAAATTTTAGGCGAGGAAGTGTGGCCTGGGCTGGAGTTTTATCGGTTGATTGTGGCCAGGCCATCTCGGCAGAAGCAAAAGAGGCTGTTCTTGAGATAACTGAGCTTGACATTTCTGCTGGTGGCCCTGCCTCTGGGGAGCCCCTCCCCAGACACTGGGCTGCAACTGGCCTTGGAGCTCAGTTGGGGTTACTCACTTGTACTTTTTCAGCAGTGTCCGGTAAGGTGCAGGCTCTGCTGTCTGTCCGCACAAGCTTTAAAGAAACAAGTTGAAAGTTTCTTTTCTTTTGTGCTCTTGGGCTTTGAAAGCATTTGGGCTCAGCTTCACGGAGGTCACTTCGTGCTTAGACTTTTTTATATTATTTTTATTTTATTTTTTAACGATTTTATTTTATTTATACATACAAGTTGGGGTATAGGCCAGAGGCGTGGGGTGGCGAGAGGGTTCACCAGAGACAGAGTGGGGAGCAGAACAGGCAGATCAGAAGTACACTGCTGAGGGGAGCAGCGGGCGAGGCAGGAGAAGTCTGCCGCACCATGTGGGATTCTCCCCGGCTGGGCGTTGAACTCGCGTCGCCGCTGCCGACAGCTCCACAGCGCAGCGCTCAACCTCTGCGCCACCGGGGAGGCCCTATATTATTTTTAGAATGAGGCTCTTAGGTCTGAAATTAGGAGAAAGTTTTAAAAACTGACCCAAAGAAGCATGCAGTGGAGAGAAAAAAGGGGGGTCTAGCTTTAATTATTAGGGGTTCCTACTTGTAGCAACACTGATACACTTAGCAAATGTTGAAACCCTGACAATTTCCTGATTACGGTGGTTTCTCTGTGATGTGCTCTCTGCGGACAACTGCTGAGGCCCTGACTTCTTGGCCTCTTCGCAACACCTTTCAGGAGATTTCTGTGTGGATGCCCATTAGATTTTTTAAAATTTATTTTTTATTTATATCCTTTACATTATTTTGTATTCCCCATAGCTTTCCCACTACCAATCCACCCATGAATTTTAAAAACAAACCAATTGCCTAGAGTTGGGTCCTTAAAGATATTGATGTCGTTTTTGGATTTGATGGGTTTGAGAGCGGGGTCCTTGGGTTCACTCTGGGAAAGGTTTCACCAGCGCTCCCGTCGGCAGCATGCGACGAGTTTCTCCACGAGACAGACTTAGTTATACTTAAAGAACAGGTTTATTGGGGAAAGGGACAAGGAAGTAAAGGACACTTGCACAGACACAAACGGGCAGAAGGAGCTGCCCCTCTGAGGGGACAGGTTTGCTAAGAGAGAGGCCTGCATGGTGCAGACAGGCAGCCCGCTGCCCTGCAGGGGGACAGAGCTGGTAAAAGAAAGCACCTGCATAGGCACAGGTGGGCAGAGAGATGACTGCCTGGAATTCTTGCACAGATGGCACTGATAAAGCCTTCCTTCAGCTGGAAGGGGCTCATCTTTGAGGATGACTGTTTGTTACTGATTTTGAGTAACTTAACTAGAATGTGAAAGGAGACTGGAGATTCTACAATGGGCCCAATCTCCTTATCTTTACCTTCTGGCCAGCAGTCTGACACCTGCCTGAGTCTGCTTTTGTGATTTAGGCATTGGTATAGCTGGGTTAATTGTTATGCTAATTCTGTCTAAACCCTGCCCTCCTTGTGTGGGTCCTTATTTTTAAGTTATATCTCCTCCATCAAGATCACATTTTTTTAAAAAGTAGCATATTGATCCTCAAAGGAAAAAGTGGCAAATAAAATAAAACTTGAACACTTCCTTCCCGCCCCCCCAGTAAGCTGCTCTAGGAGAGTAGGTTTTCCAGGGTCATATAGGCATGTTGGAGGCCCTCTTGCCTGCCCTTGCAGTTTGGGGGACAGCTGGAACGGCAGACCCGCTGGTCAGTCTGTGTTCTGAAGACCGGGTTCCTGTGCTGTGTGCGCGCTGCTTCCCTCCCTGGGGTGGCCTTGGGCAGCTGCAGGGCGGTCTCCTGGTCCCTAGGGGCAGTGACACAGGAACCCAGGCCTCTGGTGAACTTTGCCGGCCCTCCGCTAGCCAGCTGCAGCGAGAACTCCGCTGTCTTTGCCTCCTTCACAAAAAAATGGACGAGTGTGGGCTCCCGGCTGGTCTGAGGATGAAATGATGTAAAAAAGGTCCAGGGCTTAGCCCAGTGAGGACAGGTACTCAGCGCACATATTATGGGCGTGTGAAACCTACCAGGGCTATTAGTGACAGACAAGGGGGCCTGGCTGGAAAGCTGCATTTTTGCTGTCACACACAAAAGGAATACAAGTTGGCCTCTGGTGAAATTCACTGGAGAGGAATATAAATGAGACCACTGGATTGACCAAGCCTAAACTTACTGACCTTTGACACTGAGGGACCATGACCTTTTGCATGTGACTTCACACCTCCAGGCTTCGTTTTCTTTCTTTTCTGTAAAGTGCCAGGGCTGGATGGATCTCTTCCAGTTCTAGCTGATTTTCAGAACGGTTAAGAGAAATTCTAGACCCCAGTGCCCTGTCTTCATTTCCACCATTATTCTGGGGGTGATAATCTAAGGGGAGATCTTTCTAAGTAACCTGCAGAGTGAAGGGTTTAAGATTTCATCAAGGAAAGCTTGGCACACCACAGAATGGGCTATTGGAGGTCGATTTTAGCTTCCTAGTAGGTAGGACTGAGAAATGCATCCCAGGGCCTCTGAAAGAGCCTGGGCCTCCCTTCGGAGTCTTCATTTAAATATCAAAGACCGTTCCTCCCTGGGAAGCCTTTACAAGTCAAGGTTCAGCGGAGGCCCTGGACGGGTTCCAGGGGAGTACTTTCCTTTCCAGAGTAACCTACCCCACCCCCACTTACATTCCTTTTGTTACTTTTTGTTAAGTTTATCATCTTTTCTAAAGTGAGCTGTCTACTGCTTTGATCTACTGAGAAATCTATTTTCTTGTGTGTCAAAGAGAAGCAGAGTTGCTGGATTCCTATTCTAAAAAGCTGTGAATTTAAATTCTTTTGACTGCATTCATTGCCTTTATTACCGTGAAAGAGCCGAGACATTAAATTTGTGTAATTAGTGTTCTAGAAGGAATTTCATAGGTAGCTTTTTATAATAGATCAGCACAGTGTTAAATAGTAATTCATTGTATCTGAGATGGTTGCTGCTGGATAGAAAGGCAAAAATGACCCGTTTTCCTAAATTCTGAGGACAAGAAAGTTTGATAAAATATCTTTCCTTAAACCAGCAGGATTTAAGGGAGGCAAATGGGACCACTCAAATAGTTCTCTTCCTCTAACTGGCTGTTCAAAGTCGGGAATGCTCTTGTTGTGTGCCTGGTCTAGCCCTGGCCTGTAAAAACACTGGGAAAGAAAGGGGGTTGAGGGGAGAGAGATGAATATTTTAAACATTCTGTTTGATTCTGTAAGTGCATGTCAGTCATCTCGTTGCAGTGATCAGTTAGCTGTTGACACAGCAATTCTGTGCTGGCAGAGTTAAAGGTGACTTCTTAAAAGTTCGCCCCTCTATAGCCATGGGGCCATCTCAGCTGAGACCAGAACAGCACACGTCTCAGTAACCTGCCCAATTGCAGTCTCAGCTGGGACGGCCCCATGGCTGCGGAGGGGCGAGCTTCGGCAAGAAGTCACCTTTAACTCTCAATATTTGAAGTGATCAGCCAGCCAGGAAGGTGGATGTTCATAGAAAATTTTAGGTCAGGAAAGTGATCAGAAAACTCAGGGTGTCGGGAAGCATGAGTGAGGGAGTTGATTTTGGGTAACCTTGATAAATATCTTTTGCCTTTACTGCCTATCGTGCACAGTTGGACACGCCCGTATCCCCCAAACTACTGTTTGCGTGTCTTCATAGGTAACTGCGCATTATGAAGGGTCTGCCCTAGCAGAGTAGTCACTGCTACTCCTTCTGCCCCAGCTCATTCCTGTCTAGCTTTTTCGTAGGCTGCTGTTTTCTTTGGTTGTAATTTATGGTGTCAGGTTGGTTGGCTCTGTTCCACTGGTTGGCTTACCTCCTCCCCTCCACTCACTCTGCAGGCCTAGTCATTTCTATGGTGTTGGGAGCAGAAAGGAAGAGACCTGCCTTCCTGTGGACTAGAAGAGTTCAAGGAAAGCAATGGGGAAGGGTGAAGGAACGAGGACGTGTTGGGTTGCAGGAGTGGGCTGCTTTCCCTTGCTCTGTGCAGTAGGTGTGGAAACCTGCTTGTGGGTGAAAGTGACTCTCCTTTTAGTTGTCACTTGGGGTTCCTCTGCCACCGCCTCTTTCTTGCCTTGTATGGATGTGTGGGCCTCTGCTTTGTACAGGGATATGAGCTGTGGCAGGTGTTCCTGCTCCTCTAAAAGGGACGTTGCTATAACCTACTCTTGGGGTGCAAAGGAAATCACCCCATACCCCTCTGGGTTCTTCTGGGCTGCAAAAAATCAAACAAGCACTGAACAGATTGATAAGAGAAAAAACCACAGACATGTTAATAATAACATGTCCGCCTCCTGCAGACACAGGGCCCCAGTGTGACTGAGTCCCCCCCACCCTCCACAGGGCTTTAGGTAGCATCTTAAATAGCTGGGCTGAGACTGGGGAGGTTGGGGGAGAAAGAGGAACCATTCAGGGAATGCAGTGGAGGAAACAGAGGCCCCCCCCCCCCCGCCTCCCCCTTGCAAAAGTGACAAGGATTAGGTGATCTTGGTGTAGACCAGGACAGAGAGGCCTATGGGAATATCAGAGGAGAGTGCACCCCCTGCAGAGCCAGATGACCCCCCCTCCCCCCGCCCCTGGCCTCTGGCCTTTCTCAAGCGCTGCAGGGTAGCACTGGGAGACTCTACCCTCTGATGTCACCTGTCTTTACTGTTTCAGGTGTCTGACCGCAAGCGGCAACAGGAATGCCCTGCTTACCATGAGGCCGTTCCTAAAGAGGGCCGTTTTGGTCGTAAGTTATGTAAGTATGTTGTGTATGTTCTTTTGAAGTTGCTGGCTGGGACGTTCCTCTAATGTGGCTCAGCGCCACCGGCTGAATGAATACAATCAGCAACAGTTTCAACAGGAGCCTGGAGTCAGAGTCAGCACACCCTGCGCGTGCAGAGGGGAGGGGAACTGGACAAGTTCACGGCCCCTTCCCGGGGCTGATGCTCAGCCGGGCACCGACCTGCGTCAGTCCTGGATGGTGGCCCAGCAGGCACCCCCAAGTGGAGCACCCCGTGTTTGCCCTAGTGCTTCCCTGCAGGCAGCAACCGGTGGGGCTCCGCATGCAGGCTCATCAGCTCCCTGCTGGGCCTGGGCCTCTCTCGAGATTCGGAATCCTTGGGGACCCCAGGCCTCTAGCAGGGCACTCTAGGCCTCTAGCAGGAGCACCTGAGAAGCTTTATACTGCACTTTCCACGGCATTCTGTTGGTGGGTGCAAGTCCCATGCCCAGCGCAGAGGAAAGGGGAGGGCACCTGACTCTGTTTCTTAGGGGGCCAAACGCACCTTCAGAGGGGCTGGGGCTCAGATGGCCGTCACAGAGCACACCCACATCTGAGACCCTCCGCCCCGTGGAATCAGTCTCTCCTCTGTTGCTGCTTCTCTTATCTTCTCTTTCACAAATTTTTATATGTTTTGATGGGAAATTTGAGAGAACAATTGTAATGTTAGCAGGCAGTGTTCCCCTCAACACTTAAACACGTTTATGGAAGATTAATACAGGCAAACACTGAATGAAGTGGAGAGAGCCCCCAACTAGACAGTTTGGACAAATGGGGCAAATACCTCTCTAGAGACCCCTCACTGCATATTTTTACATAGAATCAAAATGAATCAGTATTTGCTGTATCAGAGGATTATTTTCTCAGAATTGTTTGGGGATGCAAGTGATGTGATTGAGTTGATGAACAGGTGTCAGGTATCTGTCCTGTTGCTCATTTTCACACTTATTCTCAAAGCCCTTTCTGCTGTTGACCTGCCTGTTCTTTTGATACCAGACAAAAGGGGTTTCAAAATTGCCAAAGGCAGTGCCCCAGTTGCTTACCGGTCACTATCTTGGTTCTGCACCTGCGCGCACATTTACAAGACTACTCAGGTTTAGGGAACAACAACAACGTTGGGATTTATTTAACAAACAGGGAAAAGCAAAGAATTACTGAAGTCAACATATGGCCGTTTACCTTACTTAAAGCAATGTCCAGTCCTTTAAGTCCCAGAAAAGTAACAAAGATGGCATCTTCCCGCCACTGCTGATGTGGAGCTCCTCTTCCAAACAGTAGGCCACGTTTCCAAAATGGCATCTTCCTTCTTCTGCAGACATGCAACAGCCAGATTGTAGGCCAGGTTCCAACTCACGAGGACAACACAGAACACAACTGGAGATGCTCCCAGAACTGCCATGGTGCCCCAGCACAGCACCAGGCCAGCAACACTGCAAACAGCAACTACAGCGGCCAGATGGCCCAACAGACTGCACGCACGCATTCTAGGAAGGCGCCTGCTTTGGGCCTCTGCCTTCTTCCTTCAGCTGCAGTAAACACAAAACTGGGAGCAGTTTCCTTAGCTTGGCTACTTGCAAAGCCTCCAAAGTCGTTGGTCCCAAAGTCACTAAAGATTCCAAAAACACTCAATCCGAAACTCTATATCCCTGCAGCTCAAAAACTTCTGGTCTGATTTCCAAACTCTCAATCTTGGCGGCTACATTTTCTGCCTCTGATTGCTCTATTCCTACATCATGACAACTGTCTTCCCCTTCTCCTTCAGTCCCTTTTATTTTTCATCAGACTCTCCACCCCAAACTGCAAACTTAGCGTTTTCCCTGGGGCTATTCATTCTCATCAGCAAACCCCCTCCAGGGGCACCACCCTTACTGGACTTTGGACTCAGAACGGTCTTTGCAATTATCAGTTATTTTCCTCTTCTGGTGTTTTAGGGAATTCATATTCTTTTGGGGGTGCTTTTCCTGCCACCTTTATAGTTGACATTCTTCACTTAAAATATCTTTATGAATATAACTCAGTTTGAGCAGAGTGTGGCATAAATATTCATTAGGATGATCTTTATTTGCTGCCTGGGCTTGATTTACTGTTGATATGCATTTGGATAACACAGTCCACCGTGTTAGGTTTTTGGGTTTGAGGTCACTTACGTGAAAAGTATTCATGGAGTAGGCCAGTGATATTCATGGGGGGTGGGTGGGGGGGTGGAGGAGGAGAGGAAATTCAACCTTAACTCCCCTGAAATGAATCCTTTAGCTGTTAACTCAAGCAAACATTTCTCTCTGACCTTGAAACAACATAATCTTATTGGTTCCTTGAAGTGAAAATTATATCTGGAACCTGGGGAGGGGGGGGAAGGACTCTCCTAAAAGCAAAGTACCCCCCCACCTGGCCTTAGGGACAGGAGCGCCTTTCAGAGATAAAATTCCACAGTGACAGGAAGGTGTTTCCTGCAGAGCTCTTGAAACAGCACTGCAGGGCGTCCTGCTCCATCCAGGGTGCTCAGCGTCTGGCCACTGGTGAGGCCGTGAGTGCAGGTGAAGAAGTGGGGTGTTGAAACCAGTGGCAGGGCTCAGCGCCTGTATCTTCCAGTTTCCTCACTGTGGGACCCTGGGGCCTTCCCCCTCCCAGCTGTGAGAGGCCTGGGTGAGGCTGAGAGCCCCCTGGGGTGGTTGGCACACAGAGCACGGTCAAGAGGGGCTTGCTGGCTGCTCCCGGCTCACCTCCTGGTCGTCATCATCTTTTTGGGGTCCTTATCTTGAATGTTGGGGTTTTATAGAAATACTCACTATGAAGTGTTTGCCATAGTATTTACTATATTTGTAAAGCTTCTGGAAGTGTCATCCAGAAAAGTGGCACAGTGATTTTCTCACCAAATTTTCTTTCCTCTGAAGGTGACCATCATTCTGTACTTCCGGCTGTGGATAATGGGGGGCTCTATGCCCCTCTTTTCAGAGCAGGATAATCCAGCTTCATTTTCGCCTTACTTTCTTACAAGGTCAGTAGATCAAAATTTTTAAATTTTACTTGTTACTTTATTAGCTTGTTTGACATGTTGAATTATTTTGAGGAAAAAAAGGGCTGTGTCCCTTTCATACTGTTTATACATTTTTAATTCTTTCCAACAAATGGTGTTGCTTTCACTATTACTGCTGCTGGCCTGTATTTGTTTATTCAGCACTGTTTTACGGAACACTTAATCAATAATAAATACCTGTCGAGTGGCCTGTTAAGCTGATGATGCTTCGGGACATGCAGAGAGAGGTGGGCAGAGGTTGACTGGGCCTCAGAACTCCCTGCAGGGCCAGCCAGGAGGCTGGAAGTGGCAAGCAGAAGCAAGCAGCTGTTTTTTTTGCTGGGAGGCAGGCAGTACCCTCGGAGCACCGGAAAGACTGGAGCCAGCGGTGACATTGACCGGTGGATGGGGTCCTTGAGGAGGCTTTTAACTTCCTGTGTATTCAGTTTGCTGTGGGCTTCTGTTGAGGCTCTCAGGTATAATTACATTGGACAATTTTATTTTGTGAATAAATTAATAATGATTTTTAATTATATTGTTTCTTCATGAAAGTCATATTGGTTTACAGCACTGCATATGACTTAGGGGTATAGGTTCACAGCTCCTTAGATGGATGTCACCACACATGCCGTCCACCACCAAGGCCCCTGTAATTTTTTCCCCTAGTCTGCTGGCACCCTGCCCACCTTGCTCGCCTCCCCTGACACACCCCCCTCCAGCCTCAGTTCTGAAGTCAGATTTCTAGGGTGTGTTTTGTCTGTTCCTTTGCTTTGTTTCTCTGTGTTCCACATGCGAGTGAAATCATACAGCATTTGTCTTCTCCTTCTGACATTCCAGCATCATCCTCTCCGGTTCCTGCCACGTTGTGTATTTCAGAGCTTTAATAACTTTTCTTCGGAATATATTGTCGCAATAGTGCTTAAACATTGAGATATACTGTTCTTAAATTTTTGTAGTTTTCTGTACTGTTTAACATCTGGTGAGATATAATTAGCTGCATACCTTAATAGCAACCTCCTTGAGTACTCTGGTGTTTTCAGAAACACGATAAATCTTAAATTAAACCTTGATTTACCGCCCCTTACATTTTGGCTGACTAGTGCCTCTCAGAAACAGCAAGCACGTCCTTGGGTTTTGTTTCTGTGCAGGCCCTGATCTTTGCTATATTTCACTTATTTGCTCATGTGCTTTCATTGACAAATTTCTATTTTCTTTGCCTTTATGCTTTTCGTCCTTGGTCCTAGTTTCCTTTTATTGTTTTCAGACAATTTTCCATTCAAAAAGGATGCCTTTCAGTGTGGTCGGCCTATCTTTATAATGAATATTATGTCACGGTTGCTTTTCATTTGGATTATGAACTCTTGAAATGCATCCTTGGCTTATCTCTTGGAGGTAGTACAACTCATATATTCTTGCTTATGTCTTATATGTTCCAAAATGTTGTTTGATCCTTTCATTCAGCGTGACATCTCAGCTTGTTGGTAATATTGCAAACTCCTTGTCCTTTTTAGGCATCTCTCACTGGCTTTCAAAATCCCCAGGGCTTCTTGTCTGGATATTTTTAGCTCATTGATAAATTGTTTCAGGTTCTGTAGTTCCTTAAATAGCTACTCTCTGTCTGTAGAGAAAAACCAATTTTGCCAGGTCTGTTCTTGTCTAATGCTCCATTTCCTTTAGCTGGGGGTTGGTTTCCCTCCAAGCGTTCTTGTCTCCTGCGCTTGAGTGTCATCTTGCGTGTATCCGTGTATCCTTAGAGGCAGCCTGGTCCCCGAGCTTACCCATCTCCAACGCCAATGCACCATCAGAGAGAAGGTGGATGAGAGACAGACAGACGGGAAGAGCGCAGGCTGCCCTCAAGTCAGTTGCCTGCCAGTTTCCTCAGTCAGTTCTCCTGTCACCAGGGAGTAGCCGTGGGCCTGGTGCTGGGTCAGGGCAGGGTGCTGGGGTCAGGGCAGGGTGCTGGGTTAGGGCAGGGTGCTGGGGTCAAGGCATGGTGCTGGGTCAGGGCAGGGTGCGGGGTCAGGGCAGGATGCTGGGGTCAGGGCAGGGTGCTGGGGTCAGGGCCGGGTGCTGGGTCAGGGCCGGGTGCTGGGTCAGGGCCGGGTGCTGGGGTCAGGGCAGGGTGCTGGGTCAGGGCCGGGTGCTGGGTCAGGGCTGGGTGCTGGGGTCAGGGCAGGGTGCTGGGTCAGACACCTTGGTCTCTGACTGCCTCCCTCCCTTAGGTGAGCCATTTTTATCCCTGCCGGTGGCCAAAGTAATCATTTGATGGAACCTCTGGCAGAATGAGAACCTGAGCACGGCTGCTTGTCTGCTTCTGCCTTTCACTCCAAGGCCCTGATGCTCTTCTGTACAGGGTCTGAGCCCCATTTCATCCCGGGCTTCTGTCCTGCTCCACCTCAGGGCCTGTTACTCTCAGGCACCTCAAACAGAGAGGAAAGGGCAGAACAGAATATCCTGATTATCGCTCCCTTATACTCCTCCTCTCCTTAAAAAAAAATGCATCTGTTCTTGTTTCACACCTAAAATGCGTGGACTCCCAGGGGCACTACCGTGACACTTGGCATAAATGGCTCTGCACGTCCTTCTGAGGTAGCCCGTTTATAATGGCCTATTTTGAGCATCCAGAAAATTGACTTTAATTTGCTTCCCAAGGAAGGTTTCTGCTCTGCCTGTATAAAGGGCTGGCCTCCCGCACGGATGGTGGCTCAATTGGATTACCTCCGTCTGTTTCCTGCTCTGCTGGGTTTTTCCTTCTTGTCAGCAGTGCAGTCAACTGTCACACTAATCACAGGTTTGTCATCCAACTGTCGAACTGTCTCATCAAGGCCCCACCTCTTCAGACACTGCAGACAACTTTCAGAGCACCTTGGCTTCTGTCTTGCAAGTTTTATTTCTTCCTTTAAAGTAGGTCTATTTTTTTTTTCCGATCCCTTATTTGGTTCTCCTATATTCCTCCTACAAGTGAAACCAAATGATATTTTTCTTTTTCCTTCTGTGTTATTTCACATAATCCCTTCTAGCTCCATCCATGTCACTGTGAATGGTATGAGTTTATCTATTTTGGTTGCTGTGTAATATTCCACTGTGTATATAGACCATATTTTCTCGATCGGGTCATCTATTTTGGGGCTTTTGGATTATTTCTGTATCTTGGCTATTGTAAATAGTGCTACAATGAACATAGGAGTGCAAGTATCTCCTTTCTAATTAGTGTTTTTGTGTCCTAAATGACCCTACTGTTAGGTGAGAGTTTTCAGCTTTCTCTCCCTTTGCCATTGCTGCAGTTATTAATCACAAGTAGTTAACAACAACAACAAAAAAGCCCTCATTGCTTTTGAGAGTAGCTTTCATCAAGTTTTCCTTTGCTTCAGGTGACGTCTTGTGACTTTGGTTCTGAAATGTCTTCTCTTTTATTTTTTTAAAGATTTATTTATTTATGCATACAAGAGCTGGGGTGCAGGCTAGAGGTGTTGGCAGGGAGGGTGAGAGGATTCACCAGAGACAGAGTGGGGAGCAGAACAAGAAGATCTACTGAAGTACACTGCTAAGGGGAGAGCAGGCGAGGCAGGAGATGTCTGCTGTGCCATGTGGGAAGCTCCCTGGCCGGGGATCAAACTTGTGCTGCTGTGGCTACTGATAGCTTCATAGTGCTGAGACTTAACCCGTTGTGCCACCAGGGAGGCCCTGAAATGTCTTCTCTTTTAGATTATCTATTTCCATATTTTTAGGTAGGCAGTAACACTCCGTTGTTTCCTGCTTAGCAGAACTGAGCTGTGCCACCACTGGGCTCAGGAGGAAACTTAAGATGGTCCAGGGTCCAAGAGCCAACTGTGTGGGCCTGATGCAGGACGTGGGGTGACGTGGGATGGGGTGACATGGGCCACAGGGTGACCCCCCTGCAGGGCAGCAGCCTTGGCCAGCTTGCTCTCAATCTGTCACTGTATTTTACAGTCCCACCCACTTAGAATTTTACCATAGAAGCCCTCTAAGCCCTTGATTTTTTGAATAGAAACTCAAAATGTTGACTAGAAGCTCAAACTAAAACTCAGAATGCTGCAGTTGTGTGTCTTGCAGGACATGGAACAAATTTGTCTTCAATATGTCAGTCTCCTTTTTACTTTTCTATGAGCCGGAAACCCCCATTTCTCAAGTGCCATTTGCATATGTTAATACATGCATATATATTTATGTACCTGCCCTAAATATTCCGTTTATATGTGTATTTAACAACCACTTTGGGCTGTAATTTGCATCCACGCTGCACTTCACGTGTGCACTTCAGTGGTTTTAGTGCCCCTTCCCCCTCCAGCCCCGCCCACAAAGCAGCCCTTGCTGTGGTCAGTTGTAGGGCATTTTCATCTCCCCCCCAAGCAGCCTGTATCCAGTGAGGTAACTCCCCACTCACTCCCCCCTCAGCCCTGGGCAACCATGGCTGTTCTCTGTCTCCTGCCTCCTTCCCGCCCTGTCCTGTAACGGGAACGTTCACACTCGGCTTCTCTCACTTGGCATCACACCGTCGGGCCTGTTGGCCACTGGCTGTGTCTCACCTCATTCTTCTCTGTTCCCAGCACAGTGCCCTTGTGCAGGTAGCTGCACGCCGTGTTTTCCTTTCATCTGTGGCTAGATGTTTGTGCCCACTCTGGGCCGACGAGAGCATCCCGTGGACCTTCCCGTTCCCGCCTCTGCTCGGTGTTGTTTTCATGTCCCCACGCGTGGATTGCCGGGATCGTGTTAACGTATACTTAGCCCTCAGAGGAACTTCCAGACGTTAACCAAGGCCCCAGGATCATTTTCCATTTCCACAAGCAGTGAGTGAGAGTTCCAGTCTTTCCACATCTTCTCCAGCGCTTGTCTTTGGACAATTACTTGCTTTTGCTTCAGTTACAGCCGTTCCAGTCCTCTCATGGTTTTGATGTGCGTTTCTGTGAAGAGTGCCGAGCGTCTTTCCGTGTGTGGGTGTTTCTGTATCTTCTTTGGAGAAATGTCCCTTCGCATTCGTCCTCCAGATTTTAATGGGGTTATTTGTCTTTTCGTTGCTGAGTTGTAACAGTCCTTCACGTAGTCTAGATTCAAGCCCCTGATCAGATACATATTGGATAGACGTTTTCCCTCTTCCTGTGGCTTGTCACTTTCTTCATGGTGTCCTTTGAAACAAAAAACGATATTTAATTCTGATGAAGTCCAACTAGTCTGTTTTGGTTGTTGAGTTGTGCGCTTGGTGTTATGTCAAGAAGTCTTTGTCCAACTCACATTCTCTTTTAAACCGACTTTGTTAAGGTTTCTGGTTCCCTTCTCAGTGAGCTCTATAAACCTTGGACTTTCCCTGTGTGTTTTTATGAGGGTGTGTCTCCAGTCTTTTTAATTGTACTCTGATCGAGCTCATGCTAACAGTGGCTTGGCCACAGGGACTCTGACCTTTTGGCCTTGACCACTGGGCACAGACCCAGGGTGGGAGGACACATCATAACTCAGGGCTCGCTTCATCGTGCTCCTTTCCATCTCACCCAAACATTCAGTGTATATTTAGCATCAGGATTTCCATGTGGCCAATCAGTGTTTCCCAACCTGTAACTCATTGAGACTGTGGGTCAGTTAAGTGACATGGGGCCTCCCTCATGGCCTAGGGGCTATTAAGTCTTAGTGCTACCTCTGGGATAGCCCTCCTTTGTGGCCTGGCCCTGAGTTCAATCCCGGGTCAGGGAGCTGACCCACAAGGCGCAGCAGACCTCTCCTGTCTCGCCTCCTGCTCTGTCTCTGGTGAAGCCTCTCACCTCTGGCCTACACCCCAGTTCTTCTACGCACAAATAAATAAATAAAATCTTAAAAAAAAATTAAGTGACATGACGTTGACTTGTCGATGTTTCTGTGCTGAACTCGAGTAGGGTGATGGCTGAGTCACTGCAGCCGAGGAAGAGACCTGGAGGGCTCCATCCTTCAGACACTGGATCCTCCATACAGAGCGCACAGTGGAGGGGGCAGTAATGGGATCCTCACCCCCCCAACCCACCGCCACAAGCCCGATCAGCACTTCTCCCTGTGCTCTGTCCCCAGCCTGCTCCCATCCCCTCTCCACTGCTCGTTATTTCCAGGCAGCCCAGGTAGGGGTCACTCGGTGTCACCGCTTCTGTGTGTAATAGCTGCAAGATGGGCCTTCGTTCACTCAGGCTGCCCTAGCAAAAGACCACAAACCAGATTGCTTAGAAAGAACAGAAATTTATTCATCACAGTTATAGGGGCTGGACATTCAAGATCAAGGTACCAGGTGGGGTCACCCTCTGCTGGGGGTCACCTCAAGCTGTGACCTTGGGTGTGGAAGGGATTCAGGAGCTCTGTGGGATCTCTTTAATAAGCTGCTCTGCCCATTCTCGGGGGCTCTGTCCATATGACCTGTCTCCGCCCAAAGGCCCCACCCCCATGCCAGCATGTTAGGGGTCAAGAATGGGGGCACAAACACTCAGACCGCAAAGTAAAATTATAATCGCCTCATCTTCATGATAGCATAAAAATTGCCCATTATCTCTTCACACCATCAAGTGCTCAGCCACACACCCAGGCAGGGTCAGCGTTGAGACGCCCACACACCCCTGCCCAGACCTGTGGACTGATCTGCATCCTCCCTGGCCTTAGCCACTGCAGCGGCGTCTCCTGTGTGCCCCGAAGGAGGAGAACTAAATAAGCTCTATGTTCAGTGTTTTCTTAAAAAAAAAAAAAAAAAAAAAAGGGAAGAGAAAGAAACAACCAAAATTAGATCGTCTCTCCCTGAGAAAAGTCCAGGTCTAACTTTTTGAGTAGCGAGCCCCTCCCCAGCAGTCCCCATCAAGGCCCTAGGTCTGTTTCACAACCTGGGGGCTCTCACTGGCCCCATCTATTCACCCATGACGGCAGTGTCCAGTTGAAGCTCCCCACATCGGCAGGCCCAGATTCTTGCCAGCGCCTGCAGAAGGTCTCTCTGACAGAAGGCTACGGTACCCTCGCCAGCCGTGCCTCAGTTGCCACCTGCATCTGAGCTGCCCAATAAGATGGCTCCCTTCTTGGCATTTAGCTGGGACCTGGTCACTTACAGAGTGAGTGTCTTAACTTGGGGGTGAGGCCCAGCCTGGTGGTTTTCCAGCATGAGTCTCCTTAGGGGAGCAGGTCTAGGCTAGAGGGTGGGGGTGTCTTCCCCTCAGGAAGGCTGATGACCAGTTCACAGGTGTTGAAATGACAAAGGCAGGTAGGCAGGTGTTCTGTAAGTAGACTTGGTTGTTGAACAACTTGCTCTGAGCATAACAGTTGCCCTGGGGCCCCTTATCATTATCTCACAGTCTTATTGGGCTTCTCAGAGCTGACATAAAATAAATCCCAAGAGCATTGTCGAGTGAGTGAATGATGGTCTCCTTTACAAGAGCACCCCGGAGAGGACTGGGCTTGGTTAGGTCCCTTCTGAGAGGCTTATCACCGAGTCCTCTCCCCTGAACACCATACATGTGATTTAACCATCAGCTACTGTCACCTCTCCTCCCAGTGTCTTGTCCAATTGTCTGTCTTCAAAAATACCCCTTAGAGTTTGTAACTCCCAAAAACTCAACAGAATATTTCCTCGAGAATGATGGGATTTAAACTGCAGAGTATCCGCTTAAGTTTCCTAATTTCATGTACAGCACAGCCTGGAAAAGCACGGGGTGTTCAGGATTAACCCACCCCCTTCTATAGGGTGCGGAGCCCTTAGCCAGGCGTGTCTGAGGGAATTCTGTCTGGCTCCCTCCATCCCATCCTGACTCGTCAGCTTGGCCCTCACTTCTGGCACCTGGAAGGTCTGAACAGTCACGGCTGTGGCTGCTGTTTATATAAATCACAAAGAATTCTCTATTACCTCCTTCGTAATTGCTCTAAATTTAGATTTTATTACATTAGGCCTTTTTCTTTCACAGCTAAGAAAACATTGCTCTCATAGGTCTAAATTCCTCCATCCACCTCTGCCGTCATCCCACTTGGAACTCCTGCAGGAACAAGAGCTAGGACAGGAATGAGTAGCAACAAAACCTTGTACTAAATCCGAGGGAGCTGAAAAACCAAGATGACAAGTTGGGAAACTTGAGGTTGGATTTGAAAGCGGGAAGGAGCCAGAGCCAAGGCTGCATCTGGAGTAGGAACCCTGTTTATCGAAGTCTCTAGAAATGTGATACTTAGTCTATCTTGTGAATCTTGGATTAAAAATAAAAACAGAAGCCGAGGGGAGGGTGGATGGCGTGGTGGACAGGAGCCTGCGGTGCTGAGGACCGCATGCCCCAGGCCCCCCTGCTGCCCGGAGAGCGGCCGTCTCTGGACTCCAGCAGGCAGGACGGGAAGCCGTCTTTGCTCAGTGGAAGAACTTTAGTCTTTGTAATGGCAAATGGTTGACTTTCAAATCCGGGAAGTAGATAATAAAGGATTTCCGGTGAGAAAACATACAGGCCCCTCTTCAGCATCATGGTTTCATGAGCGCGTCCCTCATAACGAGGTAGCTGAGTGGACAGATCTGCGTTTGCACTTCCCTTTATAGGCAAAGCTTTGTGCTACTCGGTAGGAAAACATCAGGGTGTGAAATAGGAAGATGCAGATACAACTCCACCTCTTCCTTCCAAAGCAGCGTCTGCTTCTGCCGCTCCATGTCTGCTTGATGGCTCCAAATGGCACAGAACCTTCTGTTTCGCTCCTTACAGCTCCAGGCTCTATGACTTTCTAGGATTTCCATTCCTCGAAGCCCCTTCCATGGGGGTTATGTCATAATACACTCCGAACAAATGTTCACTAAATATTAAAGTTAGTACTTAAAAAAAAAATTCATCGTGTTTAAAGAGCGCTGTCCAAAATGTTTGTTAGAAACAAAGATTTTCTGGCTCTTGTCTAGACATGCTGAGGGGTTGGTCAGGGCTGGGGAGGCCTGTTTCGGCCAGCAACCTAAGTGCTTCAGGGGGAGGAGGTGTCCCTCCTTTTGAGACCCCCAGGTGTAGGGTGTCCCTTGCAGCTGCCAAGCTCTCCACGGGGCAGAGGCTGCTGAGCTCTCCACGGGGCGTGTATGACGTTCATACAAAAGTAGCTTCACGCTGATTCAAGGGTGGTCAAGGTCGTTGAGAAAGTAAGAGCACGTGCTGGCCACTGTGTTTGCCTTGGACCCAGGTGGGATGGGGAGAAATGCAGGAGGAGAGAGGAGAGGTGGCACACTGGGCTCCTATGGGCAGGGAGGGGTCTTCTGGCTGGCAGGGGACAGGCCCTTGGGAGAAGCAGGCCTGGGGCACCTGCAGATTCTCTCTCTGTTGAAGCCAGCCATAGCTCTCCCTACCTCCGTATGTGTTTCTGTTACGACCTTGAATCCCTGAGAAGCTGATGAAAATGAAAGAAGCAGCTCTTTCATTTTGCGCTACTGCGGAACATAAACGCAAAGATTGCTTTCCGTAAGGGACACTTCGCCAAGCTTCCATGTGGGCCCTCCTTGCTGGGTGAGGCTCCGAGGAGCATCTTCATCCATAGGGTGCTCCTAGCTGTGCTTGGAGGAGGCTCCAAACGGGGTAGCTGTGTGAAAGCCAAGTGCATCTGCTGTAGGTCAGGGTCACAGGCCAGTGCTTCCCGGTGAGACACGGTGTTCCACCCACACATTGCCTGTCAGTCCCTGCACTGTAAGAGAAGCGCCAAGAGGACACTGTATAATTGTGGGGAATTGTATGTGCAGCCAGAAAGTCCTATTGTGTGTGCAGGGTCTGCCCTGGGCTGACTGTCCAACCTTGAGCCAGGCCTTGGCCTCTTTATGGTCAGCGCCTTCTACAGGAATGAGGGCCGTCGCCACTTGGTAGAGATTTTATTGTGATCGAATA
The DNA here is from genome assembly GCA_004024925.1 of Scalopus aquaticus. Taxonomy (NCBI): domain Eukaryota; kingdom Metazoa; phylum Chordata; class Mammalia; order Eulipotyphla; family Talpidae; genus Scalopus; species Scalopus aquaticus. The sequence continues at coordinate 2,622 of PVIJ01005576.1, read as the reverse complement.
ATCCTTACGTGCAAATACTTTGTAAAATCGAAAATGCTGCATGTGCCAAAGGGATTTTTAATGTTTTGGATGTGGCTCATCAATGGCCCCACAGGAGGTCTGTGTAGAGACCTGGAAACCTGTGCCCAGTGCATGGTGAGAGCTAAGTACATGTGTGCTCGGCGGAAACTAGGCCTGGACCGCGGAAAAGGAGGTACGCTGATTTGAAATAAAGATGTTGTTTAGTGATTTACAGAGAGAAACCCAGAGGGGGTAACACAGGAACCAGGTGTTTGTCAGAAGGAATGATTGCTTCTTTCCTAGACCTGTGAATAAGGTAGTGTACATTTAAAAAGGCCGGAGAGACCTAATGACATTTCAGCTTCGTTCAATGGTTCATCTGTGGTAACAAGAGTTTTTTAATTAGATGCTGTTCATTTTAATCTAGTGCAAAATAATGCTGAGTAATGAGGCTTCTGTGATGTGTGATCCCTAGGGTGCTTTTACATGAACCTTGCTGTTTGGCCGTGGGAAGGCCAGAGGCCAGCCAGCCCTGGTGCTAAGGGGCTGCCCAAAAAGAAAGAGCTCAGTCTGGACGCCAGTGCACCATGACACCCAGTGGGCACCTCCACTGGGCCGGAGAGCACAGGACGAGTCCTCACCATTGTCTGAACAGCAGTGAGGGCCTCCTGTCTAAAGGGTCACGCAGGGGGCAGCTCTCTGCTAGTGCTGGGGTAGGTGAAAGTCATGAGGATAATAAGCAAGTTGTGCCAGAAAGGAACTGTCCTTGTTACTAGGGCCAGTTTGTTACTAGGGCCAGTGTGGCTGCGGAAACCCTAGGGAAGCGGAGCATCATGGGTAACTCAGGAGTTGTGAGAATGAGCTGCCTGAGCGGGACCAGGCCAGATCTCCCGAGCCCCTGGGCAGGCAGGTGTGTGCCCAGGCAGTGGGTGACTGACCTTGAGCAGGGCCTGCGGCCTCCCCCCGGCGGACCCTGTGTGCAGAGAACACGGCCTGGGTTTATGCAACGATGAGGGTCTGCAGGTGAAAGAAGCAGAAGTTCCCTGTAGGAGAGACTTTTTATACCCAGCACGCAAGAGCTCTCCTTCATGGTTCTTCCCCTGTTCCTCTCCCAGCATGTGGGGCCACACAGGATGGTAGGCTCTGATGGTTTCTGAGTCAGAAAGCTTTTTTACAAGAACAGGCTCTGCATATATTTTTGCACATAAAGCATTCTAATTTTTTCTTTTTGCATAGAAGATCTGGGGTGTAGGCCAGAGGTGTGGGGATGAGAGGATTCACCAAAGACAGAGTGGGGAGCAGAACAGGTAGATCTACTGAAATCCACTGCTGAGGGGAGCAGCAGGCGAGACAGGAGAGGTCTGCTGTGCCATGTGGGAAGCTCCTGGGCCGGGGATCAGACTCAGGCCTTTGGGGTGATGGTGCTGAGACTTAACCCCTAGGCCACCAGAGAGGCCCCCTCTTAATTTTTTCTTGATAAAAATGAAGATTTGGGCTCAAGGAGCCACTTCCTGCGTGCAGGCAGTGCCCCTTTCTTACCGAAACCTCCTTTCTCTTCCCTTGCTGCTGAATGAAAATACAGGACTGAGGGCCCAAGCTGCCTCCTGGCTTTCTGGGCTATGGATCCCAATTTGCTGTCAAGATACTCTGCTGGCTTCCCTCCTGTCTACTGAGTTCACGGCAGAAAATCGGTCCATAATTCATTTGGGGTCTGCTCCCACTTTAAAAAAGAGAACCCGGCAGGGCAGAGTTATTGGACAGATTATTTAATTTCTGAAAATTTACCAAAATAAACAAGATAATTAGTTTGAAACGTAATGTGTAGTCAGTGAGTTAAAAATAAATTTGTGTGCTTCGTAGCCCAGTGAGCTCGGCCATCCCCAGAAATGTGATTAGCTTTTGGCATGATTCCACAGGGCTTCTTTCTGATGAAATGTGCACAAATTTCCCAGCTCTGTCTTCGTATCTGAAATAGTATTTAACCCGCTCTGCAGCAACATCTATCTGAATCTCTATGCCTTAGAGAGTAAGTGATGGGTCTGAGTTTCTGGACACTGTGTGTATGAAAGTGGCTTCATTAATTGTCATCATCTTCTTGGAGTCCTGGAGTTGGGCGGGGGAAGTTGCTTAGTTCTGTGCTGCATTTACCTGTTAAGCCTGGCTGGGTTACAGTTTCTCATAAAGTTACATGAGCATTTAAAAACTAGAAGTGACTACACTGACTTTGCTTTTTGTCCAGATGGCATCTCAAGAGTCTAAAGTAAGCAACCAACTTGCAGGGCGAGGCCTAAAAGTGAACTTAAGCCAAAAACAAAATTTCTGCATAGTGTTTGCAGCTATTCCTAGGCCAAGCTGGGGCCTCCCTGGTGACCTAGGGGTTAAGTCTCAGTGCTGTCATCACTAAAGCCTATGTTCCATCCCGAGCCAGGGAGCTGACCCACATGGCACAGCAGACCTCTCCTGTCTCACCTTCTGCTCCCCTTAGCAGTGGATTTCAGTGGATCCACCTGTTCTGCTCCCCACTCTGTCTCTGGTGAATTCTGTCACCTCTCCCCTGCCCCCACATCTCTGGCCTATACCCCAGTTCTTCTATGCCAAAAAAAAAAAAAAAAAAAAAAAAAA